>WNWK01027747.1:0-26009 GCA_009830355.1 Cherax destructor | reverse complement strand
TAAGTTAACTAGACCCTACCATTAGGAAAATAACTATGCTTCCCTCAGAAACGGAACAGCGGGAAATAGATGCCTGTATGGTACTGTTGCGATCCCTGAACAAGATAATTGGGTCAAATGGTTGACGGACCATTTGGGTACTGCAAGTCCAGTATTTTAATGGGCTGCAGCGCCCAGTGTGACGTCACCATAGTTTATGTCAGGAAGGGGAACCTAACAAGAGGTAGTATTTTGCCGGGTCACCATTTGAGAAGACCGGCCGGATGTACCGGCGAACCTACAACAACAACAGAGGCAGTATGATCAACGACTTGACTGAGTAACGTGGTATCAGTCTGCCTTACTACTCAGTTATTTGCAGTATGGTTTACGTCGAGCTGTGGAGATTGCCTTTCTGTACCCCAGCTACCATACTGGACTCAGTTTGCTGGATTTGGTGGCCCCACGACGACCCATGCAGTGACTATGGCTTGTACATGTCACGTGAGACATGCAACTTGTTTGGCATGGAGAGTGAACCAGCGGAAAGGGCACGAGACGGAGACGGAGTGGACACAGGCAAGGGTGTAGACCCGGAAGCAATTGAGTGTTATGAGAACACAGTGAACAGGGTGTCTGTGATGACACAGTAGCGAGTGAGTGTCGTGGGACACAGGCAAGGGTGTCGTTGACACAGAAGCGAATGTGTTACAGCAGGAAGGGTGTCATTGACACAGGATTACACAAAGTGTGAGACATTGGGGCTTGTCTTGTGTGACAGTAATTGTGACACTGGTATTGTGATACTTGTAAGAATTGGTCTTGACACTGGTAAGAGTGTCTGTGTGACACTAGTAAGATGTGCTTGTGTGACACTAGTAAGATGGTGTCTTGTGTGACACTAGTAAGATGGTGTCTTGTGTGACACTAGTAAGATGGTGTCTTGTGTGACACTAGTAAGATGGTGTCTTGTGTGACACTAGTAAGATGGTGTCTTGTGTGACACTAGTAAGATGGTGTCTTGTGTGACACTAGTAAGATGGTGTCTTGTGTGACACTAGTAAGATGGTGTCTTGTGTGACACTAGTAAGATGGTGTCTTGTGTGACACTAGTAAGATGGTGTCTTGTGTGACACTAGTAAGATGGTGTCTTGTGTGACACTAGTAAGATGGTGTCTTGTGTGACACTAGTAAGATGGTGTCTTGTGTGACACTAGTAAGATGGTGTCTTGTGTGACACTAGTAAGATGGTGTCTTGTGTGACACTAGTAAGATGGTGTCTTGTGTGACACTAGTAAGATGGTGTCTTGTGTGACACTAGTAAGATGGTGTCTTGTGTGACACTAGTAAGATGGTGTCTTGTGTGACACTAGTAAGATGGTGTCTTGTGTGACACTAGTAAGATGGTGTCTTGTGTGACACTAGTAAGATGGTGTCTTGTGTGACACTAGTAAGATGGTGTCTTGTGTGACACTAGTAAGATGGTGTCTTGTGTGACACTAGTAAGATGGTGTCTTGTGTGACACTAGTAAGATGGTGTCTTGTGTGACACTAGTAAGATGGTGTCTTGTGTGACACTAGTAAGATGGTGTCTTGTGTGACACTAGTAAGATGGTGTCTTGTGTGACACTAGTAAGATGGTGTCTTGTGTGACACTAGTAAGATGGTGTCTTGTGTGACACTAGTAAGATGGTGTCTTGTGTGACACTAGTAAGATGGTGTCTTGTGTGACACTAGTAAGATGGTGTCTTGTGTGACACTAGTAAGATGGTGTCTTGTGTGACACTAGTAAGATGGTGTCTTGTGTGACACTAGTAAGATGGTGTCTTGTGTGACACTAGTAAGATGGTGTCTTGTGTGACACTAGTAAGATGGTGTCTTGTGTGACACTAGTAAGATGGTGTCTTGTGTGACACTAGTAAGATGGTGTCTTGTGTGACACTAGTAAGATGGTGTCTTGTGTGACACTAGTAAGATGGTGTCTTGTGTGACACTAGTAAGATGGTGTCTTGTGTGACACTAGTAAGATGGTGTCTTGTGTGACACTAGTAAGATGGTGTCTTGTGTGACACTAGTAAGATGGTGTCCTGTGTGACACTAGTAAGATGGTGTCTTGTGTGACACTAGTAAGATGGTGTCCTGTGTGACACTAGTAAGATGGTGTCCTGTGTGACACTAGTAAGATGGTGTCCTGTGTGACACTAGTAAGATGGTGTCCTGTGTGACACTAGTAAGATGGTGTCCTGTGTGACACTAGTAAGATGGTGTCCTGTGTGACACTAGTAAGATGGTGTCCTGTGTGACACTAGTAAGATGGTGTCCTGTGTGACACTAGTAAGATGGTGTCCTGTGTGACACTAGTAAGATGGTGTCCTGTGTGACACTAGAAAGATGGTGTCTTGTGTGACACTAGAAAGATGGTGTCTTGTGTGACACTAGAAAGATGGTGTCTTGTGTGACACTAGAAAGATGGTGTCTTGTGTGACACTAGAAAGATGGTGTCTTGTGTGACACTAGAAAGATGGTGTCTTGTGTGACTCTAGAAAGATGGTGTCTTGTGTGACACTAGAAAGATGGTGTCTTGTGTGACACTAGAAAGATGGTGTCTTGTGTGACACTAGTAAGATGGTGTCTTGTGTGACACTAGTAAGATGGTGTCTTGTGTGACACTAGTAAGATGGTGTCTTGTGTGACACTAGTAAGATGGTGTCTTGTGTGACACTAGTAAGATGGTGTCTTGTGTGACACTAGTAAGATGGTGTCTTGTGTGACACTAGTAAGATGGTGTCTTGTGTGACACTAGTAAGATGGTGTCTTGTGTGACACTAGAAAGATGGTGTCTTGTGTGACACTAGAAAGATGGTGTCTTGTGTGACTCTAGAAAGATGGTGTCTTGTGTGACACTAGAAAGATGGTGTCTTGTGTGACACTAGAAAGATGGTGTCTTGTGTGACACTAGAAAGATGGTGTCTTGTGTGACACTAGAAAGATGGTGTCTTGTGTGACACTAGAAAGATGGTGTCTTGTGTGACACTAGTAAGATGGTGTCTTGTGTGACACTAGTAAGATGGTGTCTTGTGTGACTCTGAGTTGATGTGTTACACTGAGTGGTGTCGTGTGACACTGATTAGACAGCATAGTCGTTCAAAATAAATGTGATATTATTGTTACCTTAGTACAAATATTACGCTTATCTTTATTGTACACAAGATCATGCTTTTGCTTTTATATGTTGTACAGAGATTGTACTATAGTTATAAAGTTTTACTAGTAAAAGAAAATATATATAAGTTAACGTGTCTGTATTTTAATACCCCGGACAAAACCTTTATTATATTGTTACGGTATTGCAGTGTTGATTATGAGCGCAGTGTCCATAAGAATAACAGGCAGAGTAATCGGGTTTACCACAGCTCTCCTAACTAATTTTTTTTCAGAAAATCCTTGAAAATGCCTTGAATCGTCAAAAAATGCAATAAAATATCGTTTTATAGCATTTTTGAATATATAAAAATTATTTTCATATTTTTTTTAAAAGCCTATTAAAAATCTATGAAAATCAATATTATTATACCCTTTTATAGTCAGACAGATCTCCCTTAAGGAGCAGGAAAGTCCCATTGAGGTATCCACCTTCAGGGATACCGGGGCTTATTGCTCCCTCTTACAAGACTGAGTATTTCCATTTCTGAGGAGACTTCATTAAACTGCTCAGTGTTATCAGGAGCTTGTGGGGGAGCTGTATTTTCTGTTCCTGTAAATAGAATATTCATTAAAACCTAGTATTACTCTGGTTATTTAACTGTAGGTGTGTTTGGGGGATTCCCATAAAAGATGCTTAATTGCTGCTGTCTAGATGCTCCGATATTGGCCATAACTCGGGCAATGTCCAAAGGAATATATAAAATGAATGCAGATCTTACCATGGAGGACTGTCATCTAGGGCTAGACAATTTATTTTACTAGGAAAACCGGCCAGGGCCTTGTAAATCTAGTGAAAAGTCCCTGGTCAAGCCTTCCTATTCAGGAGTCACAGGACTTCCAGATGTTTCTGTTTCCATGTCCGAGGGACTGTCCTTTCGAGAAGAACAACAAAGGGTCTAGGTAAGACCCCATGTGGGGTGAGTTGGGAAGACGGGATAAGCGAAGAATAGCGATGGAGAGAGAGTGTCAACAGCTTAACCCAGCTGCTAGGCGCTCGTGGGACGAACTTGGAGAAAACAGGAAGAGCATTTGTGTCTGCATCGGTCTCGTGGTAGTTGAGGTCTTGAGTCTTGAGAAGCTGGCAGTTTCTAGGTCGCAGGAGAGGGTAGTCAGGTAGGAATATCAGAGGGCATCACACAGGTGCTGGTTATGGGAGTAATTGAGGAGGCAGGTTTACAGTGGAGTCATTTTCAAACTTTTTGAAACTGCTCCTGGAGAGGTGGTATAGTTTAGTCTTGTTTCTGAAGCTGAAACGTAGAGGCTTGGTGAACTCAAGAACTTGGGTGAGTGTGAAGTGAAGAGGTGATTGACAGGCATACTTGACTGTTCCAGCACCGAGGCCTTTGTAGAGCTCAGTGCAGGTCATGGTGTCAGCATTCGATGGAGAAGTGTAGAAGGTAAGGTTTTCCCATGAGGTGTACTGGAGTCGTCACTATCTTCTTCTAAAGTGGATTTATTTGGCGAGTCTACAATGGTGTTAGCAGGTGACTGAGGGTCGACAGGAGCAGTGGAGAGGTGTAATGGTGGTGTAACAGCAGGTTGAGAGGCGTAGGAGACGGTGGTTGAGGCAGCATGATCATCGTTGTCGACGGTGCAAGTGGTTATATAAGTTACAGGAGCAGTTGCTGGGGCAGGAGACAGGTCTGCAGGTGCTGTAAAGTTCACGACGTTGGGAAGGATCTTGAGGATGTCGGCTGAAGGTGTGGCGTCCGGAAAATTGAAGGCAGAAATGTTGTTCGGACGGAATAGTTCGTTAATAGTGGTGTTGAAAGTGCCGGGGCTTGCTGCATTTGCAAGGTGTTCATACACCATGCAGTAGAGCACCTTGGAGGGAGCACCGTCGGGAGTGGAGAGAGGAGTTGCTGGGCGAAGGTGTGTAGGATCTTGGTAGTGTCGGCTTGTAGTTTGGTTATTGCAGCGTATGTCGGTGAATTGTAGGTGTTCTTCTTCAGATCTTCTTTAGTTTTCTTCAATATGATTTCTTCCCTGAGTTGGCACTTAGCTGCCAGGGTATGATGATTACCCTTGCAGTTAAGACATGTTGGAGTCGTTGTGATGGTACACCATCTGAATTCGTGTCCATCATTCCCACATTTTGAACAAAACTTCTTATCCTTGATAGGGCAGTCCTTGGTGGTGGGATTATAGGAGTAGCAGCTCCAGCAGTGGCAGATGTGTGCGAAACGTTCTGCTTCCATATGACTTGGGTGAATGTGGAAATATGAGATGGACTGACCGTCAGAGAGAGCTTGGGCAGCCATGGAGATGTCTGAGAATGTGATCTTTAGCATAGATGAGGCGTTAGTGATCTTGGAGATGCTATCTATCGAGGCCCAGGTGTTTTGTTCCTCGATAGATGTCTTCAGGGCTTCAGTAGAGAGAGAGAGGTGACGATCTTGTCCAGTCTTTTCACAAAGACCGAACGTTTCTCCTTCAAGAATGGAGACTGGGGTATGGTGAATTGTCGTGTTTGTAGGGTCTTGATTGAAGCTTCAGTGTCGTCTGTGCAGACGACAATGAAAGATAATATGTTGACCGACACGACGCTCTCCAGAGCTTAATTTGTTAGAATGTGTTAGGGAAAAATAGGTAGTAAGCTCTTTTATTTTCCTTATGACCATAAAATAAAATTTGAGTAAATCTGGTCATAAGGTTTTTATAGTGAGGGGACACTTGCTCCCGTAGACAAGTGTCTTGACCCTACGTTAGTACCACTGTCTCTTGTCTTACTCCAAGGTCGTGTCTGACTTCAAAGTTCCTTTGAGTTGAACGCTACCTGGTGAGCTGGATGGTGGGGAGGAAATGCGGTTCCATTAGTAATTCGTGTCATAGTGGCACACTACCCATCGAGGGATACCTAGTCCGGGCTATTAGAACCCTTTTAGGGTGGGGGTGTGGCATGCTAAGAGTATGTTGTATTGTATTCGGCGTGGCACACACCCATGTAGGCTGCCTTCCTGACCACTGAACCAGGTGCTAAGGGTTTAATGATCAGGGGCCCCATCGTTATACCAGTATCTTGGTTCAACCAGCCAATCACAAGGAAGCCCACCAAAGTTGTGAAGCGATGTGGTACACTCGTAAAGCAACATTGGCAGACTTTCTTCCAAGTCTGGTCCAAGACGGTTCTCACTGTGTCTCTTGCTTGTATTACCTTACTGTACATATCCTCTGTATATATTATACATAGAATTGCTTGTTGTTTGATGAAGGAAGTATATACGTATGTATTTACTCTTTCTGATGCCTTTTACTCGTTTCTCATTTCTACCTTGGTTATCGCGGTACAGCCAGGTGTGCAGGCCACTAGACTACACCTGTGATCGTAACAGTGTGGGTGACTCACTATGGGATTTTTATTGCAGTGTCGAAAATATACTAGAAAATATTTTAAAATTCCTCCCTCCCTCCCGTACACTCTCCCTCATTCCTCCCTCCCTCCTGTACACTCTCCCTCATTCTTCCATCCCTCCCGTACCCTCTCCCTCATTCCTCCCTCCCTAACGTACACTCTCCCTCATTCCTCCCTCCCTCATTCCTCCCTCCCTTCCGTACACTCTCCCTCATTCCTCCCTCCCTCCCGTACACTCTCCCTCATTCCTTCATCCCTCCCGTACATTCTCCCTCATTCCTCCCTTCCGTACCCTCTCCCTCATTCCTCCCTCCCTCCAGTACACTCTACCTCATTCCTCCCTCCCTCCCGTACACTTTCCCTCATTCCTTCCTCCCTCCCGTACAATCTCCCTCATTCCTCCCTCCCTCCAGTACAGTCTCCCTCATTCCTCCCTACCTCCCTACAGTCTCCCTCATTCCTCCCTCCCGTACCCTCTCCCTCATTCCTCCCTCCCTCCCGTACACTCTCCCTCATTCCTCCCTCCCTACACTCTCCCTCGTTCCTCCCTCCCGTACACTCTCCCTCATTCCTCCCTCCCCGTGCATTCTCCCTCATCCCTCCCTCCTATATACTCCCCATCCCAACTCTTCATCACTCCTCCCCTCTGCACTCGTATTTTTCAACCCTCTCCACCCTGCCTCTCTACACTTGTTCCATCTCCCTTTCCTCCTCTCTTCTCCCACTCCTTCCCCACTCACTTATTTTTCACTGCTAAGAAGTAGAGTGAGTTCCATTACACTATTGTTGCAGATAATACCTTAGTGCTCTTCTCTTGTGTGAGAGAAGAGAGAGAGAGAGAGAGAGAGAAGAGAGAGAGAGAGAGAGAAGGAAGAGAGAGGGGAGAGGAGGAGAGAGAGAGAGAGAGAGAGAGAGAGAGAGAGAGAGAGATACCTTACTGACAGTAAAGTCAGTAAGGCTTCAACAGCGAGTCAGTCAAACTTTATAAGCAAATCTAGAACTATTTGTTGAAGTATTAATGTAACAGTGATGACGTCTCGTGGAACATTATGTTCAGAAGTGGACCAAAAGTTGGTACAAATTAAATCAAATGAGGTGCGGTGCAGGCGAGGCCTCCAAGAGGTGCAGGCGAGGCCTCCAAGAGGTGCAGGCGAGGCCTCCAAGAGGTGCAGGAGAGGCCTCCAAGAGGTGCAGGCGAGGCCTCCAAGAGGTGCAGGCGAGGCCCAGAGGTGCAGGCGAGGCCTCCAAGAGGTGCAGGCGAGGCCTCAAGAGGTGGGGTCAAGATGCAGGAGGCCTCCAAGAGGTGCAGGCGAGGCCTCCAAGAGGTGCAGGCGAGGCCTCCAAGAGGTGCAGGCGAGGCCTCCAAGAGGTGCAGGCGAGGCCTCCAAGAGGTGCAGGCGAGGCCTCCAAGAGGTGCAGGCGGGGCCTCCAAGAGGTGCAGGCGAGGCCTCCAAAGGTGCAGGGAGGCCTCCAAGAGGTGCAGGCGAGGCCTCCAAGCAGGTGCAGAGCGAGGCCTCCAAGAGTGCAGGCGGGCCTCCAAGAGGTGCAGGCGAGGCCTCCAAGAGGTGCAGGCGAGGCCTCCAAGAGGTGCAGGCGAGGCCTCCAAGAGGTGCAGGCGAGGCCTCCAAGAGGTGCAGGCGGGCCTCCAAGGTGCAGGCGAGGCCTCCAAGAGGTGCAGGCGAGGCCTCCAAGAGGTGCAGGCGAGGCCTCCAAGAGGTGCAGGCGAGGCCTCCAGAGGTGCAGCGGGCCTCAAGAGGTGCAGGCGGGGCCTCCAAGAGGTGCAGGCAGGCTCGATGCAGGCAGGCCTCCAAGAGGTGCAGGCGAGGCCTCCAAGAGGTGCAGGCGGGCCTCCAAGAGGTGCAGGCGAGGCCTCCAAGAGGTGCAGGCGAGGCCTCCAAGAGGTGCAGGCGAGGCCTCCAAGAGTGCAGGTGGCCCAAGAGGGCAGGCAGGCCTCCAAGAGGTGCAGGCGGGCCTCCAAGAGGTGCAGGCGAGGCCCAAGTCACAGAGAGGTGCAGGCGGGCCTCCAGAGGTGCAGGCGAGGCCTCCAAGAGGTGCAGGCGAGGCCTCCAAGAGTGCAGGCGAGGCCTCCAAGAGGTGCAGGCGAGGCCTCCAAGAGGTGCAGGCGAGGCCTCCAAGAGGTGCAGGCGAGGCCTCCAAGAGGTGCAGGCGAGGCCTCCAAGAGGTGCAGGCGGGGCCTCCAAGAGGTGCAGGCGAGGCCTCCAAGAGGTGCAGGCGAGGCCTCCAAGAGGTGCAGGCGAGGCCTCCAAGAGGTGCAGGCGAGGCCTCCAAGAGGTGCAGGCGAGGCCTCCAAGAGGTGCAGGCGAGGCCTCCAAGAGGTGCAGGCGAGGCCTCCAAGAGGTGCAGGTGAGGCCTCCAAGAGGTGCAGGCGGGGCCTCCAAGAGGTGCAGGCGGGCCTCCAAGAGGTGCAGGCGGGCCTCCAAGAGGTGCAGGCGGGCCTCCAAGAGGTGCAGGCGGGCCTCCAAGAGGTGCAGGCGGGGCCTCCAAGAGGTGCAGGCGAGGCCTCCAAGAGGTGCAGGCGAGGCCTCCAAGAGGTGCAGGCGAGGCCTCCAAGAGGTGCAGGCGAGGCCTCCAAGAGGTGCAGGCGGGGCCTCCAAGAGGTGCAGGCGGCCTCAAGGTGCAGGCGGGCTCCAAGAGGTGCAGGCGAGGCCTCCAAGAGGTGCAGGCAGGCCTCCAAGAGGTGCAGGCGGGCCTCCAAGAGGTGCAGGCGGCCTCCAAGGGGTGCAGGCGGGCCTCCAAGAGGTGCAGGCGAGGCCTCCAAGAGGTGCAGGCGAGGCCTCCAAGAGGTGCAGGCGGGCCTCCAAGAGGGCAGGCGAGGCTCCAAGAGTGCAGGCGGGGCCTCCAAGAGGTGCAGGCGAGGCCTCCAAGAGGTGCAGGCGAGGCCTCCAAGAGGTGCAGGCGGGCCTCCAAGAGGTGCAGGCGGGGCCTCCAAGAGGTGCAGGCGAGGCCTCCAAGAGGTGCAGGCGAGGCCTCCAAGAGGTGCAGGCGAGGCCTCCAAGAGGTGCAGGCGGGGCCTCCAAGAGAAGTTTTTCAAAGCGGAACAAGAATGTTTTGGGGTCCCTGGGCAGGCTGAGGCTTCTCTCAAAATTCAGAATTTGAATGACTCACGAAATCGTAATGACACGATTGCAAACTATACCACGGGAGGGGATAGAACCCACGTCGGTCTGGAGTTTCATGACTCTCTGATCGCGGGTTCTATCCCCGCCCTTGGTATATTTTCATGAATCATGATGATGGCTTTGAGGGGACTTGAGCTAGAGTTCGTCACGGCCATGCTAGCGGGAGATTCGTCTGTAAAACTTGCATTTGTGGACACAGTGGTGCCTATGCTAACCTTCCTATGGTGTAGAAATATACCTAGTTGTATGAATCTTATTGTAGCCAGCTGGCCCAGTGGCTACGCGGGTTCTATCCCCACCCGTGGTATAGTTTGAGAATTTGAAGTCCAATAAAACCATTGGTAAATTTCCATAAATACTTTATTTCTGCTCAGCAGAATGACCAGATAACATATACTTTATAGATTTTGAATTTTGTTGTTGACCTGTAACTATACAAGTGCCTAAATACAAGTGCCTAAATACAAGTGCCTAAAAGCAAGTGCCTAAATTTTTAAAAGCTTCGTAAGTTCTTTCAAATAAAATAAATTCTTAAAAGTTAAATATTTACTTCGACTACTGAGTGAACTTTTCTGTTGTTTTTTTGTCTGCAAATATTCTAATAACATTATTAACATCAATGTCTCTGGCAATGCTTGATTCAATACTCAGTCTTGTTCTGGCAATGCTTGATTCAATACTCAGTCTTGCTCTGGCAATGCTTGATTCAGTACTCAGTCTTGCTCTGGCAATGCTTGATTCAGTACTCAGTCTTGCTCTGGCAATGCTTGATTCAGTACTCAGTCTTGCTCTGGCAATGCTTGATTCAGTACTCAGTCTTGCCCTGGCAATGCTTGATTCAGTACTCAGTCTTGCTCTGGCAATGCTTGATTCAATACTCAGTCTTGCTCTGGCAATGCTTGATTCAGTACTCAGTCTTGCTCTGGCAATGCTTGATTCAATACTCAGTCTTGCTCTGGCAATGCTTGATTCAATACTCAGTCTTGCTCTGGCAATGCTTGATTCAACACTCAGTCTTGCCCTGGCAATGCTTGATTCAATACTCAGTCTTGCTCTGGCAATGCTTGATTCAATACTCAGTCTTGCCCTGGCAATGCTTGATTCAATACTCAGTCTTGCTCTGGCAATGCTTGATTCAATACTCAGTCTTGCTCTGGCAATGCTTGATTCAATACTCAGTCTTGCTCTGGCAATGCTTGATTCAACACTCAGTCTTGCCCTGACAATGCTTGATTCAGTACTCAGTCTTGCTCTGGCAATGCTTGATTCAACACTCAGTCTTGCCCTGGCAATGCTTGATTCAATACTCAGTCTTGCTCTGGCAATGCTTGATTCAACACTCAGTCTTGCTCTGGTAATGCTTGATTCAATACTCAGTCTTGCTCTGGTAATGCTTGATTCAGTACTCAGTCTTGCTCTGGTAATGCTTGATTCAATACTCAGTCTTGCTCTGGCAATGCTTGATTCGGTACTCAGTCTTGCCCTGGCAATGCTTGATTCAGTACTCAGTCTTGCTCTGGCAATGCTTGATTCAGTACTCAGTCTTGCTCAGGCAATTCTTGATTCAACACTCAGTCTTATTAAATCAACAAGTCGGGTTTGAGACACAGTAGACCTTAACAAGTTTCTGATATATCTGAGTTTGCTATAAGATCTTTCTGGCAACACTGCTGCAGCTTCAGTCGTCAACAATATTCTCAAACTAACACAAACATTTGGAAATACCTCACAAAGTTCATAGTCTCTTAATAAATTTAGCAACTTTCAAGGTTTCAGTTCTGGTTTTCCAAAATTTGCAATATGCACTAGTGGCAAATTTTGCATTTCTGCTGTAAAATCATCATTTAGGTCCGGGTCCCGGGCCAATGTACCAGCTGAACCCCTCTCTTCTAGACCCTGGATGCTGGTACACATTGTGCCACGTTTATCCCAATCATTTGTACAGCTCAACATTTTGTACTGGTATGAATTTTACTGATAGTTTGTACTAGGATAATTTTGACTTCTTTCTAGCGTAGGAATTCGTAGAAATAGTTAACTATTGCAAAAGCGCTTTAGTAAGTAGTCAATTTTTGCGTTTATTACCCATATCCGCCTTTATTCTCACTTCATCTTTATTATTTTGTTGCTTTATTACGAAATTTGTATTGCGAGTCTGGGATAGTTGTAGGAACCAGTGCAGTAATTACCACGGTAATTACCCTGATCAATTATATTAATTACTAAGGGGCCGATGGATTTTGGGTGAAATTTAAGATTGGGTCTTAGACCAGGACTCCTGGCGGCTGTGTAGTCCTTGTAATAATGCTGTTGCAGCCAGTACTTGTTCTTGTTGCGATCATTGCAAGTGAGCAGTTGTCATGTCAGTGAAGCAAGGTAAACAATGACTGGAAAAGACAGTCATGTCAGTGAAGCAAGGTAAACAATGGCTGGAAGAGACAGTCGTGTCAGTAAATCAAGGTAAACAATGGCTGGAAAAGACAGTCATGTCAGTGAAGCAAGGTAAACAATGGCTGGAAGAGACAGTCGTGTCAGTGAAGCAAGGTAAACAATGACTGGAAAAGACAGTCATGTCAGTGAAGCATGGTAAACAATGGCTGGAAGAGACAGTCATGTCAGTGAAGCAAGGTAAACAATGGCTGGAAGAGACAGTCGTGTCAGTGAATCAAGGTAAACAATGGCTGGAAAAGACAGTCATGTCAGTGAAGCAAGGTAAACAATGGCTGGAAAAGACAGTCGTGTCAGTGAAGCAAGGTAAACAATGGCTGGAAGAGACAGTCATGTCAGTGAAGCAAGGTGAACAATGGCTGGAAGAGACAGTCATGTCAGTGAAGCAAGGTAAACAATGGCTGGAAGAGACAGTCATGTCAGTGAAGCAAGGTAAACAATGGCTGGAAGAGACAGTCGTGTCAGTGAAGCAAGGTAAACAATGACTGGAAAAGACAGTCATGTCAGTGAAGCAAGGTAAACAATTACTGGAAAAGGCAGTCATGTCAGTGAATCAAGGTAAGCAATGACTGGAAAAGACAGTGGTGTCAGTGAAGCAAGGTAAACAATGACTGGAAAAGACAGTCAATGTCAGTGAAGCAAGGTAAACAATGACTGGAAAAGACAGTCAATGTCAGTGAAGCAAGGTAAACAATGACTGGAAAAGACAGTCAATGTCAGTGAAGCAAGGTAAACAATGACTGGAAAAGACAGTCATGTCAGTGAAGCAAGGTAAACAATGGCTGGAAGAGAGTCATGTCAGTGAAGCAAGGTAAACAATGGCTGGAAGAGACAGTCGTGTCAGTGAAGCAAGGTAAACAATGACTGGAAAAGACAGTTATGTCAGTGAAGCAAGGTAAACAATTACTGGAAAAGGCAGTCATGTCAGTGAATCAAGGTAAGCAATGACTGGAAAAGGCAGTCATGTCAGTGAAGCAAGGTAAACAATGACTGGAAAAGACAGTCATGTCAGTGAAGCAAGGTAAACAATGACTGGAAAAGACAGTCATGTCAGTGAAGCAAGGTAAACAATGACTGGAAAAGACAGTCGTGTCAGTGAAGCAAGGTAAACAATGACTGGCTGAGGCAGCAGTCTAGTGTTTACTTAGGGAGACAAATGTTGTAATAGTGCTGACGCTGTATACAGTTCACTGGATCAGGTAATGACTGACAGCTTCAAGGCTAGGCGACCAGACTACTATGCACTGATAGCTAGCTGGCTGACCGACTGACTGGCTGACCGACTGACTGGCTGGCTGGCTGACCGACTGACTGGCTGGCTGGCTGACCGACTGACTGGCTGGCTGCTGGCTGACCGACTGACTGGCTGCCTGGCTGACCGACTGACTGGCTGCCTGGCTGGCTGCCTGGCTGACCGACTGACTGGCTGGCTGGCTGGCTGACCGACTGACTGGCTGCCTGGCTGGCTGGCTGACCGACTGACTGGCTGGCTGGCTGACCGACTGACTGGCTGCCTGGCTGACCGACTGACTGGCTGCTGGCTGACCGACTGACTGGCTGGCTGGCTGACCGACTGACTGGCTGCCTGGCTGACCGACTGACTGGCTGCCTGGCTGGCTGGCTGGTGACCAGACTGACTGTGCTGGCTGGCTGACCGCACTGACGGCTGGCTGGCTGGCTGGCTGACCGACTGACTGGCTGGCTGGCTGACCGACTGACTGGCTGGCTGGCTGACCGACTGACTGGCTGGCTGGCTGACCGACTGACTGGCTGGCTGCGGCCCACTGACTGGCTGCGGCGCAACTGGCTGGGTAACAGCCGACTACGAGCAGTACTGGCTGCGCGGCGGCGACCGACGCTGGCTGCTGGCTGGCGCGACCGACGCTGGCTGGCTGGCTGCCGCGCTGGCGCTGGCGCGACGCTGGCTGCTGGCTGACCGGCGCTGGCGACCGCTGATGTGGCTGGCGCCTGACTGGTGGCGCTGCTGCGGCTGTACGCACGCTAACCACTGCCAGGCACTGATAAACTCTGATAACAGTGCCAGGCACCTCCCAGTAACAGTGCCAGGCACCTTCCTGTTTGTTGCTGGAGACACCCTCCCACCCAGGTGCCTCCATGACGGTGAAGGGCTCTTGATCCAAGGATTTAAAGACATCTTTCCCCTGGATCGAGTGATTACCTCCCATACTTCAGGCGCTGTTTAACCCATACTGATTTAGCGCTTCAGGTATTTCCTTCGGGAGATGTTGAAAGACGAGTGAGAGGGAGAGGGAGAGTGAGAGGGAGAGTGAGAGTGAGAGGGAGAGGGAGAGTGAGAGAGTGAGAGGCAAAGTGAGAGGGAGAGGGAGAGGGAGAGTGAGAGGGAGAGTGGAGGGAGAGGGAAAGTGAGAGGGAGAGGGAAAGTGAGAGGGAGAGTGAGATTGAGAGAGAGAGTTAGAGGGAAAGGGAGATTGAGAGGGAGAGTGGGAGAGGGAGAGAGTGAGAGTGGAGGGAGAGTGGGAGGGAGAGTGGGAGGGAGAGTGGGAGGGAGAGTGGGAGAGGAAGAGTGATAGGGAGAGTGGGAGGGAGAGTGGGAGGGAGAGTGGGAGGGAGAGTGGGAGAGGAAGAGTGATAGGGAGAGTGGGAGGGAGAGTGGGAGGGAGAGTGGGAGAGGAAGAGTGAGAGGGAGAGTGGGAAAGGGAGAGTGGGAGGGAGAGGGAGAGAGAATGATGGATCTTCTCTAAGCATTGTTCCAGTGAATGGTATTTGTGTCAGCTTATTGTGTCCGTATGAAGGATCGTTCTCTCTCCCTTCCTCTCCCTCAGTCACTTCCTCTCTCTCTCTCCCTTCCTCCCTTCCTCCCTTCCTCTCCCTCAGTCACTTCCTCTCTCTCTCCCTTCCTTCCTTCCTCCCTTCCTCTCCCTCAGTCACTCCTCTCTCTCTCCCTTCCTCCCTTCCTCCCTTCCTCCCTTCCTCCCTTCCTCCCTTCCTCTCCCTCAGTCACTTCCTCTCTCTCTCCCTTCCTCCCTTCCTCTCCCTCAGTCACTTCCTCTCTCTCTCCCTTCCTCCCTTCCTGTCTCTCTCTCCCTTCCTCCCTTCCTCTCCCTCAGTCACTTCCTCTCTCTCCCTTCCTCCCTTCCTCTCTCTCTCTCCCTTCCTCACTACACACAGAATACAACAGAAAACAGAACAGCTATTGTGGAAGAGTCAGAGGTAAAGACCCAGTACTCCCTGCCCAGTACCTCCCAGTACTCCCTGTCCAGTACCTCCCAGTACTCCTTGCCCAGTACCTCCCAGTACTCCCTGCCCAGTACCTCCCAATACTCCCTGCCCAGTACCTCCCAGTACTCCTGCCCAGTACCTCCCAGTACTCCCTGCCCAGTACCTCCCAGTACTCCTGCCCAGTACCTCCCAGTACTCCTGCCCAGTACCTCCAGTACTCCCTGCCCAGTACCTCCCAGTACTCCCTGCCCAGTACCTCCCAGTACTCCTGCCCAGTACCTCCCAGTACTCCCTGCCCAGTACCTCCCAGTACTCCCTGCCCAGTACCTCCCAGTACTCCCTGCCCAGTACCTCCCAGTACTCCCTGCCCAGTACCTCCCAGTACTCCCTGCCCAGTACCTCCCAGTACTCCCTGCCAAGTACCTCCCTGTACTCCCTGCCCAGTACCTCCACAGTACTCCCTGCCCAGTACCTCCCAGTACTCCTGCCCAGTACCTCCCAGTACTCCTGCCCAATACCTCCAGTACTCCTGCCCAGTACCTCCCAGTACTCCTGCCCAGTACCCCCCAGTACTCCCTGCCCAGTACCTCCCAGTACTCCCTGCCCAGTACCTCCCAGTACTCCCTGCCCAGTACCTCCAGTACTCCCTGCCCAGTACCTCCCAGTACTCCCTGCCAGTACCTCCCAGTACTCCCTGCCCAAGTACTCCCTACTCCCTGCCCAGTACCTCCAGTACTCCCTGCCCAGTACCTCCCAGTACCCTGCCCATACTCTCACCAGTACTCCTGACCAGTACTCCCTGCCAGTACTCCTGCCCAGTACTCCCTGCACCAGTACTCCTGCCAAGTACTCCCTGCCCAGTACTCCCTGCCCAGTACTCCCTGCACCAGTACTCTCTGCATCAGTGCTCCCTGCACCAGTACTCCCTGCCAAGTACTCCCTGCACCAGTACTCTCTGCACCAGTACTCCTACCCAGTACTCCCTGCCCAGTACTCCCTGCACCAGTACACCCTGCTCCAATACTCCCTGCCAAGTACTCCCTGCACCAGTACTCCTGCCCAGTACTTCCTGCACCAGTACTCCTGCACCAGTACTCCCTGCCCAGTACTTCCTGCACCAGTACTCCTGCCCAGTACTCCCTGAACAGTACTTCCTGCACCAGTACTCCATGCACCAGTACTCCATGCACCAGTACTCCATGCACCAGTACTCCCTGCACCAGTACTCCTGCCCAGTACTCCTTGCACCAGTACTCCTTGCACCAATACTCCCTGCACCAGTACTCGTTCCCTGTCCAGTACTCCCTCATTGCCCAATACTCCCTCCCCAGTACTCACTTCTTGCCCAGTACTCCCTACACAGTACTCACTCCCTGTCCAGTACTCACTCCCTGCCCAGTACTCACTCCCTGCTTAGTACTCACTCCCTGCCCAGTACTAACTCCTGCCCAGTTCTCCCTGTCCAGTACTCCCTGCCCAGTACTCCCTGCCCAGTACTCACTCTGCCCAGTACTCCTACACACCTCCCAGTACTCACTCCCTGCCCAGTACTCACTCCGCTAGTACTCCTCCTGCCCAGTACTCAACTCCTGGCCCAGTACTCACTCCCTGCCCAGTACTCACTCCCTGCCCAGTACTCACTCCCTGCCCAGTACTCACTCCCTGCCCAGTACTCACTCCCTGCCCAGTACTCACTCCCTGCCCAGTACTCACTCCCTGTCCAGTACTCCCTCCCTGCCCAATACTCCCTGCCCAGTACTCACACCCTGCCCAGTACTCACTCCCTGCCCAGTACTCACTCCCTGCCCAGTTCTCCCTGTCCAGTACTCCTCCTGCCCAGTACTCCCTGCCAAGTACTCACACCCTCCTGTCTCTCCTCCCTACTGTCTGTCTTCCTCTCCTGTCTGTCCTCCATAATGTCTGTCCTCCCTACTGTCAGTCCTCCCTACTGTCAGTCCTCCCTACTGTCAGTCCTCCCTACTGTCAGTCCTCCCTACTGTCAGTCCTCCCTTCTGTCAGTCCTCCCTACTGTCAGTCCTCCCTACTGTCCGCCTGACAGCCACCTCTGACTTGGACAACTCCATTCCCACAGAGGAAATGGGGAACTGCCCATTTATTCAATCTAGAATCCCTGCTGGTCTGGTCGCAGACACTGCAGGAGGATATAGCCAGGTACCAGCGGGATATAGCCAGATACCAGCGGGATATAGCCAGGTACGAGCGTAAAGCCAGATACCAGAGGGATATAGCCAGAAACCAGCGGGATATAGCAAGATACCAGCGGGATATAGCCAGGTACCAGCAGGATATAGCCAGATACCAGCGGATATAGCTAGGTACCAGCGGGATATAGTCATATACCAGGGATATAGCCAGAGTACCAGAGGATAGAGCCAGGTACCAGGGATATAGCCAGTACCAGAAGAATATAGCCAGATACCAGCGGGATATAGCCAGATACCAGAGGATATAGCCAGATAGCAGCAGGATATGGCCAGATACGAGGGATATAGCCATGTACCAGAGGATATAGCCAGATACCAGAGGATATAGCCAAATACCAGCAATATAGCCAATACCAGAGGGATACAGCCAGATACCAGAGGGATATAGCCAGGTACCAGAGGGATATAGCCAGGTACCAGAGGGATATAGCCAGATACCAGAGGGATATAGCCAGGTACCAGAGGAATATAGCCAAGTACCAGAGGGATATAGCCAAATACCAGCGGGATATAGCCAGATACCAGAGGGATATAGCCAGATACCAGCGGATATAGCCAGAAACCAGCATTATTTAGCCATATACCAGCGGGATATAGCCAGGTACCAGCCAGGTACCAGCGGAATATAGCCAGATACCAGCGGGATATAGCCAGATACCAGCGGAATATAGCCAGATACCAGAGGGATACAGCCAGATACCTGCGTGATATAGCCAGAAACCAGCATTATTTAGCCATATACCAGCGGGATATAGCCCGGTACCAGCCAGGTACCATCGGAATATAGCCAGATACCAGCGGGATATAGCCAGATACCAGCGGAATATAGCCAGATACCAGAGGGATACAGCCAGATACCAGAGGGATATAGCCAGGTACCAGAGGGATATAGCCAGATACCAGAGGGATATAGCCAGATACCAGAGGGATATAGCAAGGTACCAGAGGGATATAGCCAGATACCAGAGGGATATAGCCAAATACCAGCGGGATATAGCCAGGTACCAGAGGGATATAGCCAGGTACCAGAGGGATATAGCCAGATACCAGAGGGATATAGCCAGGTACCAGCGGTATATAGCCAGATACCAGAGGGATATAGCCAGGTACCAGAGGAATTTAGCCAAGTACCAGAGGGATATAGCCAAATACCAGCGGGATATAGCCAGATACCAGAGGGATATAGCTAGATACCAGCGGGATATAGCCAGATACCAGCGGGATATAGCCAGATACCAGAGGGATATAGCCAGGTACCAGAGGGATATAGCCAGATACCAGAGGGATATAGCCAAATACCAGCGGGATATAGCCAGGTACCAGAGGAATATAGCCAGATACCAGCGGGGTATAGCTAGATACCAGAGGGATATAGCTAGGTACCAGCGGGATATAGCCAGATACCAGAGGGATATAGCCAGATACCAGAGGGATATAGCCAGGTACCAGCGGTATATAACCAGATACCAGAGGGATATACC
Organism: Cherax destructor; assembly: GCA_009830355.1. Lineage (NCBI taxonomy): Eukaryota > Metazoa > Arthropoda > Malacostraca > Decapoda > Parastacidae > Cherax > Cherax destructor. Next base: position 6,979 of record WNWK01027747.1, on the reverse strand, counting down.
CAGGTACCAGAGGAATATAGCCAAGTACCAGAGGGATATAGCCAAATACCAGCGGGATATAGCCAGATACCAGAGGGATATAGCTAGATACCAGCGGGATATAGCTAGATACCAGCGGGATATAGCCAGATACCAGAGGGATATAGCCAGGTACCAGAGGGATATAGCCAGATACCAGAGAGATATAGCCAAATACCAGCGGGATATAGCCAGGTACCAGAGGAATATAGCCAGATACCACCGGGGTATAGCCAGATACCAGAGGGATATAGCCAGGTACCAGCGGGATATAGCCAGATACCAGAGGGATATAGCCAGATACCAGCGGAATATAGCCAGATACCAGCGGGATATAGCCAGATACCAGCGGGATATAGCCAGATACCAGCGGGATATAGCCAGATACCAGCGGGATATAGCCAGATACCAGCGGGATATAGCCAGATACCAGAGGGATTCAGCACGGTATTGAAGGGTGTTAATTGTTCCAGCCTCGATTATTTGGGTTGAAAACAAAATTAAGATACCACAATGTCATATAGACGATCATACGAAGCCTTAGCGTGATATATCATACCAAGCTTTAGCGTGATATATCATACCAAGCCTTAACTCAGTGAAGACGTGTCTTGTGTACTCTCTGTGGACTGAACCATCTTTGCTCTGTGGAGACTTTTCTACTGTGCTTCCGTTCTTAGCTACCTGAGATTGGATGATGGCTGCCCTCGACTACGAGCAGCTATATCTCCAACTTAAGGCGGAATTAACGGAAGCTAGAAGAGAAATTCAACGATTGAAGGGTATATGCAAGGATTATCCCCGGAACAATGTCGCCGATGATCAGACCAACGAATGGATGCTAGTCGGATCTGAAGGGACGAAGCTGAAGTTGAAGAAGGTCCAGGAGACTGCTGTGAAAACCAGCAACTCTTTTTCCTTGTTATCAGACGAATGTGAAGACATCACAGCGAAGACCATCTCTACAAAGACCGTCGAGAACGTCATGCACACCGCCAGTCGAGGTAAGAACATTGTTTTAGTTGGGGACAGTCAGATTAAGTTTATGGATAGGGAATTTTGTCTTAAAGATAGGAATAGGAGGCAGATGGTGTGTTATTCTGGGGCTGGGATGAAGGATATTGTTAGCCGTCTGGACGACATCATGAGAGGTAATGGGAGCAATTCTATTATATGTCTCAGTGCTGGAGGCAACGATGTTGGAAGACGTAGGAGTGAGGAGCTGATTAGCAGCTATAGGTCAGCAATAGACAGAATTAGGAAGAAGGGTGGGAACCCTGTCATATGTGGTATTTTGCCAAGGAGAGGAGTTGGAAATGAATGGCTGTCCAGGGCAATTAGTGTCAATTGCTGGCTGGACAAATACTGTAAGGAAAATGCAGTAACATTCATTGACAACTGGGACCTCTTCTATGGCAGAAATGACATGTATGCCAGGGATGGGGTTCACTTATCCAGGTCTGGGGTGGGGGCACTGGCAACTGCAGTGGAGGGAGCTGTTAGGGCTTTAAACTAGAAAAAGTTAGAGTTATGGGGGGAAAACAGTGAAGTCCCAGTGTAGTAATGTTATGAATTTTAGGGGAACTAGTAATAGGCAGAATAAGGTGGATATTGGAGAGTCAGTGGCACTAGGTGACAAGGACAGCAATAGGTATAGTGGAAAAACAGAAATGAACAAGAAGAGTAAAGAGAAGGGAGGTTTTCTGAACATTTTTTATACTAATAGTCGTAGTGCTAGGAATAAGATGGACGAGTTGAGATTAGTTGCAAGTACGGGTAATATTGATGTTTTTGCAATAACTGAGACATGGTTTAATATGAAAAATCGGGACATGCCTGCCGAATGTCACATTCAGGGTTTTAAATTGTTCCAAGTAGACAGAAGTATCGGGAAAGAGGGTGGGGTGGCACTCTATGTCCGTGATCATTTAAACTGTTGCATAAAAACGGGTATAAAGTCTGAAATAATACATACAGAGTCTGTCTGGATAGAATTTTCAGAGGGGTGTGAAAAATTTATTTTTTGGCGTGATATATCGTCCTCCAAACTTAAATAGGGAACAAGGGAGACTACTTTGGGAGGAAATTGTTAAGGCCACAAGGCATGATAATGTAGTGATTCTAGGGGACTTTAACTTTAGTCAGATTGATTGGAATTTCTTGACAGGGAATTTAGAATCAAACGACTTTTTAGAAGTAGTTCAGGATTGTTTTTTGAAGCAGTTTGTGACAGAACCTACAAGGGGAAATAACCTACTTGACTTGGTTCTGGCAAACAAGGAATCCCTTGTTAATAATTTAGAAATTACAGACGAACTCGGCACGAGCGACCACAAGTCAATTACCTTTAGCATTGAATGGATGTATGATAGTAGGGATAATTCAGTAACAGTCCCAGATTTTCGCTTAGCAGATTATAATGGGCTTAGAGAACACTTATCAACTGTGGACTGGGGTAACGAAGAGAGCTATCAATATGACAACTTTCTTAACACTATACAGGCAGCCCAAAGAACATTTATCCCATATAAAGAAATTAGATCAAGTAGAAATGACCCAAAATGGATGAATATTAGGGTCAAATATCTTTTATTGCAGAAGAAAGGAATTTATAGGCGCATAAATAGAGGTGAGGGTCATCTTATAAATCAGTATACTGACATTAAGAGGGACGTTAAAAAGGGAATAAGAAAAGCTAAACGGGACTATGAAATTAAAGTTGCTAGGGATTCAAAAACAAACCCAAAAAGTTTATTTAGACTTTAGTAAAGCTTTTGATAGAGTACCACACCAGAGACTGTTAAGGAAAGTGGCAGCTCATGGCATTGGGGTAAAAGTGCTGTCATGGATCGAGTCATGGCTCACCAATAGGAAGCAGAGAGTGTGCATAAATGGGGTTAAATCCTAGTGGGGATCTGTAACTAGTGGTGTTCCACAGGGATCAGTCTTAGGCCCGTTGTTGTTTATAATATATATCAATGACCTTGACGAGGGAATTACTAGTGATATGAGCAAATTCGCCGATGACACAAAGATAGGTAGGATAATTGATTCAAACGTAGATGTCAGGGAACTTCAGGAGGATTTAGACAAACTCAATTCGTGGTCAGAAAAGTGGCAGATGCAGTTCAATGTAGATAAATGCAAAGTTCTGAAGCTCGGGAGTGTCCATAACCCAAGCACTTATAAGTTAAATAACGTAGACCTTAGCCATACAGATTGCGAAAAGGACTTGGGGGTTATGGTAAGCAGCAACCTTAAACCAAGACAACAATGCCTAAGCGTACGTAATAAGGCAAACTGATTACTGGGATTTATATCAAGAAGTGTAAGCAACAGAAGTCCAGAGGTTATATTACAGCTTTATACATCGTTAGTAAGGCCTCACCTAGATTACGCAGCTCAGTTCTGGTCTCCATATTACAGAATGGATATTAATTCGTTAGAAAACATTCAGCGTAGAATGACTAAATTAATACATAGCATTAGAAATCTTCCGTATGAAGAAAGATTGAAGACCCTAAAATTACATTCACTTGTAAGACGAAGAATGAGGGGAGACATGATCGAGGTATACAAGTGGAAAATAGTTATTAACAAAGGGGATATAAATAAGGTCTTGAGGATATCTCTCCTAGAGAGAAACCGCAATAATGGATTCAAATTAGATAAGTTTAGATTTAGAAAGGATATAGGAAAGTATTGGTTTGGAAATAGGGTAGTTGATGAGTGGAACAGTCTGCCTAATAGGGTTATTGAGGCTAAAACCTTGGGTAGTTTCAAATTAAGGTTGAATAAATTCATGAGTGAGAGGGGTGGGATTTGAGTGGGAATAGCACATGAGTAAATAGAATTATGAAAGCTTATTTCTTGGGTAGCATTCAAGATTAGGTTAGTGGGATGGAATGTGAAGGACCTGCTTAGTATGGGCCAACAGGCCTGCTGCAGTGTTCCTCCTTTCTTATGTGATATATCCAGCAAGAACGGGCAGAGTAGATCTGAATGATTTATATTGTCAAGGCAGAGAGTTGAGTGCTTGATACAGTGGAGCTGAATGTACCAGCATCTCCGAGAATCCAAGCATCTCTGAGGATCCAAGCATCTCTGAAAGTCCCAGCATCACTGAGGGTCCCAGCATCACTGAGGGTCCAAGCATCACTGAGGGTCCAAGCATCACTGAGGGTCCAAGCATCACTGAGGGTCCCAGCATCACTGAGGGTCCAAGCATCACTGAGGGTCCCATCATCTCTGAGGGTCCAAGCATCTATGAGGGTCGTAGCATCACTGAGGGTCGTAGCGTCTCTGATGGTCCCAGCATCACTGAGGGTCCCTTCATCTCTAAGGGTCCCTTCATCTCTGAGGGTCCAAGCATCTCTGAGGGTCCCAGCCTCTCTGAGGGTCCCAGCATCTCTGAGGGTCCCAGCATCTCTGAGGGTCCCAGCATCTCTGAGGGTCCCAGCATCTCGCTGAGATTGTACAAGCATCTTACAAGTTGTTGTGTGAGTCCTGTGCTGTAAAGGGAGAGGCGACCTTTCTCCCCGATGAAATTTACTCAGAGCGAGACGAGATTGCTACGCCAGTTCATCCAGGGGAACATGTTGCTTGCTTATATAGCTGACACAGTAGACTACAACATAACTGACAATTCTCTCTCTCTCTCTCTCTCTCCAGTAGCAAGCGCTTGCAATTTTCTGACAGCTAGACTCCAGTGGCACTGACGGGATGTTAAGGTACACACAATGCTCAGAGCAGCGGTATTATGTGTTGACATGGATAGTGTTGGGTCAGGCAGGCTGATGACTCCAGCCTGCTGGTGATGGCAGCCTGCTTATGATTGTAGGCTGCTGGTGGTGGTGGCAGGCTGCTGGTGATGGTAGGCTGCTGGTGGTGGTGGTAGGCTGCTTGTGGTGATGGCAGCCTGCTAGTGATGGCAGGCTGCTGGCAGACTCACCACTGTCTTAAAGCTGCCCACTCCTCAAGAGGACAATATAATTATTTCACTCGTCGCTCATGTCTAGTGCCTTCACTCTGTGTTGTGACGCGCAGTGTAAGGCTGAGCTGATTTATATGATAGTTACACTGTGGGGACACCAGCAGTGTACAACTGCTATTATGATAGTTACACTGTGGGGACACCAGCAGTGTACAGCTGCTAGTATGATAGTTACACTGTGGGGACACCAGCAGTGTACAGCTGCTAGTATGATAGTTATTACAAAATAAAAGAAACATTTGTAATAAACGACTGTTTGGGATACTAAGTAAAATCAGATTTTCAATATTTATTATATATATTATTAATAATATAAAAACAAATCTGTATAACATATAATCTGTGTAAAAACATATAGCTTTAATATACACATTTATAACAATTTAAAACGTAGTAAAACATTACAAGTAAAACAATCATAAAATTCTGTGCCGTGTCAGACGTCGCTGCCAACATCGTGCCACACAGGACACCACCAATCCTCTCGTCATGACACTCTTTCTCAACCGTGTCCTCAAGACACCCTTGTCTCTGTGTTATGACAACACTCCTTCGCTTGTGTCCCACGACACCTTCTCTGTGCCACATGGCACGCCCCCTGTGTCACGAACTCAGTCTCTAGGGAAGCCTTTGCACCGCGTCATCTGTCACAAACACAAAATCACACGACTATCACTTGTGTCGTGCCACCAGTTGTCACTACACCCTGATGAGTCCTGACACCACAACAGTTTCACACAATACACTCTCCAAGTGCAGGGGAGAGTCTAGGTACATTCTCCAAGTGCAGGGGAGAGTCTAGGTACATTCTCCAAGTGCAGGGGAGAGTCTGGGTACATTCTCCAAGTGCAGGGGAGAGTCTGGGTACATTCTCCAAGTGCAGGGGAGAGTCTAGGTACATTCTCCAAGTGCAGGGGAGAGTCTAGGTACATTCTCCAAAGTGCAGGTACACTCTCCAAAGTGGCAGGTACACTCTCCAAAGTGCAGGTACACTCTCCAAAGTGGCAGGTACACTCTCCAAAGTGCAGGTACACTCTCCAAAGTGGCAGGTACACTCTCAAAAGTGCAGGTACACTCTCCAAAGTGCATATGGAATAGTCAGGTTAACACTCTCAATATGAGAGTCTAGTATTCACTCTCTATAGGAGAATCTGGTAGTCACTGTCGGTCTAGTCGGCTCGTCAGTCAAACATCACGTTTGATGACGTCACAGGCCGGCAGGTAAACTACCCAACAGCCCTGTTAGATAGGGGGCCGTAACAATAGTTACACTGTGGGGACACCAGCAGTGTACAGCTGCTAGTATGATAGTCACATATACAGCAGATAAGGTTAACCACTCGTTCCTTAAGCAAAAACTGACGTGAATCATTCTGAAAATAACCTGAGACATCTACGGGAATTAACAGTATTAAAGACTCATACAATCCCTAAGAGAATTTTAGCATATTTGTGGAGAACGAGGAGGACTTGGCAAGTGATGTGATGCTCCAGACAACTGAAGACTGAGACGCCTGTGTAATATTTGGGAATGTTTATTATGGGACCGTTACCGCCAGCCAGTGGCTTCTTCAGTCCGATACTGAGAAGAAAGGTTGGACTGACTGACTGACTGACTGAGGAAAACAAGAGGATTCGTAGTAATCCTCCTGTAGAGAATCCTCAAGCCAGGAAAGGAACCTGGACAGTGGCTAAAACGCATGGGACAAAGTTAAGGCTCAAGAGGACGGGTGGAGAGGTAGAAACAACGAAGACCCAGGAGAATGTTGTGGAAACATCGAACCCATTCTCCGTGCTACCCGATGAATGTGAGTTGACTTCTGGGAGCGTCACGACGAAAGACACAAAGGAAGGTAAAAACATTGTTGTTGTTGGGGACAGTCAGGTTAGGTACATGGATAGGGCTTTCTGTTTGATTGATAGGAGTAGGAGACAGAGGGTTTGCTTTCCTGGGGCTGGGATGGAGGA
>WNWK01027746.1:0-26010 GCA_009830355.1 Cherax destructor | reverse complement strand
ACTCTAGCACCATGGACCACTCTAGCACCATGGACCACTGTAGCACCATGAACCACTCTAGAAAACCAAAACCACTCTAGCACCATGAACCACTCTAGCACCATGAACCACTCTAGCACCATGGACCACTCTAGCACCATGGACCACTATAGCACAATGGACCACTCTAGCACCATGGACCACTCTAGCACCATGGACCACTAAAACACCATGGACCACTATAGCACTATGAACCACTGTAGCACCATGAACCACTCTAGCACCATGAACCACTCTAGCACCAGGGACCACTCTTGCACAATGAACCATTCTAGCACCATGAACCACTCTATCACCATGGACCACTCTAGCACCAGGGACCACTCTAGTTCCATGAACCACTCTAGCACCATGAACCACTCTAGCACCATGAACCACTCTAGCACCATGAACCACTCTAGCACCAAGGAGCACTCTAGCACCATGCACCACTCTAGCACCATGAACCACTCTAGCACCATGAACCACTCTAGCACCATTAACCACTCTAGCACCAGGAACCACTCTAGCACCATTAACCACTCTAGCCCCATGAACCACTCTAGCATCATGAACTACTCTAGCACCATGAACCACTCTAGCACCATGAACCACTCTAGCACCAGGGACCACTCTAGCACCATGAACCATTCTAGCACTATGAACCATTCTAGCACCAGGGACCACTCTAGCACCATGAACCATTCTAGCACCAGGGACCACTCTAGCACCATGTACCATTCTATCACCATGAACCACTCTAGCGCTATGAACCACTCTAGCACCATGAACCACTCTAGCACCAGGGACCACTCTAGCACCATGAACCACTCTAGCACCATGAACTACTCTAGCACCAGGGACCACTCTAGCACCATGAACCACTCTAGCACCATGAACCACTCTAGCACCATGAACTACTCTAGCACCATGAACTACTCTAGCACCAGGGACCACTCTAGCACCATGAACCACTCTAGCACCATGAACTACTCTAGCACCATGAACTACTCTAGCACCAGGGACCACTCTACCACCATGGAGCACTCTATCACCAAAGACCACTGTAACTGCACTATTGGTATTTTTCAAAACAAAACAAAAAGCAGATATAAAGACAATGATTTATTTTAGTCAAAATATAATGCAAGGATCCGCTGCTCCTGGGCTGAGTTACTGATTACCTCATCTCCCACTGTTTCCTCTTCATGTTTCTGTTATGCCCATGAATTGTACTGATAAAGCCACTGGATGGCGAAACATCTAAAAGATACCAAGATGTGGCACATGTCTCTAATTCTTTCCCTCCTGGAGCTTCCTCCTCAGTGTTGAGAAATATCGTGTTGGTGAGGCAAGAGGAGTTGTTGCGCTCTCTGGGATAGTTTTGTTGCGCAGTCTGGGATAGTTTTGTTGCGCTGTCTGGGATAGTTTTGTTGCGCAGTCTGGGATAGTTTTGTTGCGCAGTCTGGGATAGTTTTGTTGCGCAGTCTGGGATAGTTTTGTTGCGCTGTCTGGGATAGTTTTGTTGCGCTGTCTGGGATAGTTTTGTTGCGCAGTCTGGGATAGTTTTGTTGCGCAGTCTGGGATAGTTTTGTTGCGCAGTCTGGGATAGTTTTGTTGCGCAGTCTGGGATAGTTTTGTTGCGCAGTCTGGGATAGTTTTGTTGCGCTGTCTGGGATAGTTTTGTTGCGCAGTCTGTGATAGTTTTGTTGCGCAGTCTGGGATAGTTTTGTTGCGCAGTCTGGGATAGTTTTGTTGCGCAGTCTGGGATAGTTTCCGCTGATTGCGTTATTGTTTACTAAAATGGTAGAACTATCTTGTCACTGATAAATAGTCATCCTTTGTTTACATAAAACTGATGTTAAGTTGATGGGAGGATTGTTGTTGTCGTTGATGATGGTGGTGGTGGTGGTGGTGGTGGTGATGTTGGTGTTGGTGTTGGTATTGGTGTTAATGGTGGTGGTAGTGTTGGTGGTGGTGTTAATGGTGGTGGTAGTGGTGGTGGTGGTGTTAATGGTGTTGTTGGTGGTGGTGGTGTTGGTGGTTGTGGTGTTGGTGCTGGTGGTGTTAATGGTGTTGGTGGTGTTGGTGGTGGTGTTGGTGGTTGTGGTGGTGGTGGTGTTGGTGGTGGTGTTGGTGGTGGTGGTGGTGTTAATCGTGGTGGTAGTGGAGGTGGTGGTGGTAGTGGAGGTGTTGGTGGTGGTGTTAATGGTGGTGGTGGTAGTGGAGGTGGTGTTGGTGGTGTTAATCGTGGTGTTAATCGTGGTGGTAGTGGAGGTGGTGGTGGTGGTAGTGGTGTTGGTGGTGGTGTTAATGGTGGTGGTGGTAGTGGAGGTGGTGGTGGTGGTGTTAATCGTGGTGGTAGTGGAGGTGGTGGTGTTAATCGTGGTGGTGGTAGTGGAGGTGTTAGTGGTGGTGATAGTGGAGGTGGTGGTGGTGTTAATGGTGGTGGTAGTGGTGGTGGTAGTGGAGGTGGTGGTGTTAATGGTGGTGGTAGTAGTGGTGGTCGTGTTAATGGTGGTGGTAGTGGTGGTGGTGGTGTTAATGGTGGTGGAAGTGATGGTGGTGGTGGTGGTAGTGGTGGTGGTGGTGTTAATGGTGGTGGAAGTGATGGTGGTGGTGGTGGTAGTGGTGGTGGTGGTGGTAGTAGTGGTAGTGGTGGTGTTAATGGTGGTGGTAGTAGTGGTGGTGGTGGTGTTAATGGTGGTAGAAGTGATGGTGGTGGTGGTGTTAATGATGGTGGTAGTGGTGGTGGTGGTGTTAATGGTGGTGGTAGTGGTGGTGGTGGTATTAATGGTGGTGGTGGTGGTAGTAGTGGTAGTGGTGGTGTTAATGGTGGTGGTAGTAGTGGTGTCAGCGGCGGCGGCGGAGGCGGCGGCAGTAGCGTAAGCGGTGGCTAGGAACTATAAAAGACTTGGGAAAAAGAAGAGGAGGAGGCGGTGGAGGCGGAGGATAGCGAGAGGGAGGGAGGGAGGGTGGTGAGAGGGAGAGAGGGAGGGAGGGAGGGTGGTGAGAAGAGAGAGGGAGAGAGGGAGGAGCAGGCAGAATTGTTAAAAAACTGTCGACCACGCCCGACTTTGAACCTTTCGTAGAGTGCGTGTAGTGGATAGAATGATCGGCGGAGCAGCAGAGGGCTCGGAGGCTCGGTGGGACGCAGGTATTATTGTGTAATGGTTGTATGTCGAGCCTTGGGGAGGGGGTGGGGAGGAAGGGGAAGGAATATTATTGGGACACCTTCCTTAACCCCGATTATAGAAATTCCTATTTTAAGTCAGTGTTAAAATGAGTTGCAGTATATTTAGCAAGTTGGTGGTGTCACCGCGGCAGGCAAGAGAGGGGTGAGGTAAGGGGTTCTAGGGGAAGTGTATGGCGAGTTAATGGAGGGGTAAGGGGTGGTATAGAGAGGGGTGTCTTAAAGAGAGGGAGGGGTAGTATGGAGCTAGGAAGGGTACTGGTCAGTAGAAGACACTTTTCACTTTGGGGCCAGGATTCCCTAGTGTACAATGCTTCATCTCCCTTCCCTTTTCTTCTCTCTCCTCTCTCTCTCTCTCTCTCTCTCTCTCTCTTCTCTCTCTCTCTCTCTCTCTCTCTCTCTCTCTCTCTCCTGGGGATCAAGATGCCTGCTAGAATTATAAAAGAAACTAGATACACACGTGTACCCACTAACATCTAACAGTTAGAAGGCAGCAAGATAGCCCACGACTGCATGATGAAGCCTCTTACTCAGATGTTCTAGAGAGAGACAACACCTGTAATACCTGTGACTTCAACGACGGTTGACGTCACCTTACACTCTGTCCTTCTGATTTATCGAATTTACTGTTGCGCTAATTTGTCGTTTGACAAAAAATAAACCGGTTATAACGTATAACAACGCAAATAAATGCAATAACACTCTAGAGGCCAAGAAAGTTATTGTGGAGATGGGATATAGGAACCCACGAACGAACTCTAGAATAAACAGTCAGATGATCACTTATTTAAGTCACGTGTTCACACCCGACTATCTTAGTCACAGTGAAATACTGACTTTGATTATGAGGATAGTCTGCAGCTTAACGTTATGAGGATAGTCTGCAGCTTAACGTTATGAGGATAGTCTGCAGCTTAACGTTATGAGGATAGTCTGCAGCTTAACGTTATGAGGATAGTCTGCAGCTTACCATTATGAGGATAGTCTGTAGCTTAACATTATGAGGATAGTCTGTAGCTTAACATTATGAGGATAGTATCCAGCTTAACATTGTGAGGATAGTCTGCAGCTTAACGTTATGAGGATAGTCTGCAGCTTAACGTTATGAGGATAGTCTGCAGCTTAACGTTATGAGGATAGTCTGCAGCTTAACGTTATGAGGATAGTCTGCAGCTTAACGTTATGAGGATAGTCTGCAGCTTACCATTATGAGGATAGTCTGTAGCTTAACATTATGAGGATAGTCTGTAGCTTAACATTATGAGGATAGTATCCAGCTTAACATTATGAGGATAGTCTGCAGCTTAACATTATGAGGATAGTCTGTACTTTAACATTATGAGGATAGTCTGTACTTTAACATTATGAGGATAGTCTGTACTTTAACATTATGAGGATAGTCTGTAGCTTAACATTATGAAGATAGTCTGTACTTTAACATTATGAAGATAGTCTGTAGCTTAACATTATGAAGATAGTCTGTAGCTTAACATTATGAAGATAGTCTGTAGCTTAACATTATGAGGATAGTCTGTAGCTTAACATTATGAGGATAGTCTGTAGCTTAACATTATGAAGATAGTCTGTAGCTTAACATTATGAAGATAGTCTGTACTTTAACATTATGAGGATAGTCTGTACTTTAACATTATGAAGATAGTCTGTAGATTAACATTAGGTAAACACATGGATACTGTTAGAGGCAAGATAGTAAATATTCTACATTACAACTAAATAATAAAAATAATCATGGATTTCCGAATAAAAAAATAGCCTCGAAAACAAACTTTCGAGATATATATATATATAGTTATAGATATATATATATATAGTTATAGGTAATACATGTTTTAAGAAAAAGAGGATAAATAAGTATACAAGATATGATGTAGGGCGTAATGACAGTAGTTTGTTGGACTATGTATTGGTAGATAAAAGACTGTTGAGTAGACTTCAGGATGTACATGTTTATAGAGGGGCCACAGATATATCAGATCACTTTTTAGTTATAGCTACAGTGGGAGTAAAAGGTAGATGGGATACAAGGAAAATAGAATCAGTAAGTAAGAGAGAGGTGAAGGTTTATAAACTAAAAGAGGAGGCAGTTAGGGTAAGATATAAACAACTATTGGAGGATAGATGGGCTAGTGAGAGTGTAGGCAATGGGGTCGAAGATGTATGGGGTAGATTTAAAAATGTAGTGTTAGAGTGTTCAGCAGAAGTTTGTGGTTACAGGCGAGTGGGTGCGGGAGGGAAGAGGAGCGATTGGTGGAATGATGATGTAAAGAGAGTACTAAGGGAGAAAAAGTTAGCATATGAGAGGTTTTTACAAAGTAGAAGTGATGCAAGGAGGGAAGAGTATATGGAGAGAAAAAGAGGTTAAAAGAGTGGTGAAGCAATGTAAAAGAGAGCAGATGAGAGAGTGGGTGAGATGTTATCAGCAAATTTTGTTGAAAATAAGAAAAAGTTTTGGAATGAGATTAATAAGTTGAGGAAGCCTAGAGAACAAATGGATTTGACAGTTAAAAATAGGAGAGGAGAGTTATTAAATGGAGAGTTAGAGGTATCGGGAAGAAGAAGAAAATATTTTGAGGAGTTGTTAAATGTTGATGAAGACAGGGAAGCTGTGATTTCGTGTGTAGGGCAAGGAGGAATAACATCTTGTAGGAGTGTGGAAGAGCCAGTTGTGGGTGTAGGGGAAGTTCGTGAGGCAGTGGGTAGAATGAAAGGGGGTAAGGCAGCTGGGATTGATGGGATAAAGATAGAAATGTTAAAATCAGGTGGGGATATAGTTTTGGAGTGGTTGGTGCTATTATTTAATAAATGTATGGAAGAGGGTAAGGTACCTAGGGATTGGCAGAGAGCGTGTATTGTTCCTTTGTATAAAGGCAAAGGGGACAAAAGAGAGTGCAAAAATTATAGGGGAATAAGTCTGTTGAGTGTACCTGGTAAAGTGTATGGTAGAGTTATTATTGAAAGAATTAAGAGTAAGACAGAAAGCAGGATAGCAGATGAACAAGGGGGCTTTAGGAAAGGTAGGGGGTGTGTAGACCAAGTGTTTACAGTGAAACATATAGGTGAACAGTATTTGGATAAGGGTAAAGAGGTTTTTGTGGCATTTATGGATTTGGAAAAGGCGTATGATAGGGTAGATAGGGGGGCAATGTGGCAGATATTGCAGGTGTATGGAATAGGAGGAAGGTTACTGAAAGCAGTGAAGAGTTTTTATGAGGATAGTGAGGCTCAGGTTAGAGTGTGTAGGAGGGAAGGGACTATTTCCCAGTAAAAGTGGGCCTTAGACAAGGATGTGTGATGTCACCGTGGTTGTTCAATATATTTATAGATGGGGTTGTAAGAGAAGTGAATGCGAGGGTCTTGGCAAGAGGTGTTGGGCTAAAAGATAAAGAAGCAAATACAAAGTGGGAGTTGTCACAGTTGCTTTTTGCTGATGACACTGTGCTTTTGGGAGATTCTGAAGAGAAGTTGCAGAGGTTGGTGGATGAATTTGGTAGGGTGTGTAAAAGAAGAAAATTGAAAGTGAATATAGGAAAGAGTAAGGTGATGAGGATAACAAAAAGAATAGGTGACGAAAGATTGGATATCAGATTGGAGGGAGAGTATGGAGGAGGTGAATGTATTCAGATATTTGGGAGTGGACATGTCAGCAGATGGGTCTATGAAGGATGAGGTGAATCATAGAATTGATGAGGGAAAAGGGTGAGTGGAGCACTTCGGAGTCTGTGGAGACAAAGAACCTTGTCCATGGAAGTAAAGAGGGAATGTATGAGAGTATAGTTATACCAACGCTGTTATATGGGTGTGAAGCATGGGTGATGAATGTTGCAACGAGGAGAATGCTGGAGGCAGTGGAGATGTCATGTCTGAGGTCAATGTGTGGTGTGAATATAATGCAGAGAATTCGGAGTTTGGAAATTAGGAGGAGGTGCGGATTACCAAAACGATTGTCCAAAGAGCTGAGGAGGGGTTGTTGAGGTGGTTTGGACATGTAGAGAGAATGGAACGAGACAGAGTGACTTCGAGAGTGTATAAATCTGTAGTGGAGGGAAGGCGGGGTAGGGGTCGGCCTAGAAAAGGTTGGAGGGAGGGGTAAAGGAAGTTTTGTGTGCGAGGGGCTTGGACTTCCAGCAAGCATGTGTGAGCGTATTTGATAGGAGTGAATGGAGGCATATGGTTTTAATACTTGACGTGCTGTTGGAGTGTGAGCAAAGTAACATTTATGAAGGGATTCAGGAAACCGGCAGGCCGGACTTGAGTTCTGGAGATGGGAAGTACAGTGCCGGCACCTGAAGGAGGGTGTTAATGTTGCAGTTTTATAACTGTAGTGTAAAGCACCCTTCTGGCAAGACAGTGATGGAGTGAATGATGATGAAAGTTTTTTGCCACTGCCTGGGGAATCGGCCGATGTGTTAATAAAAATATATATATATATATATATATATATATATATATATATATATATATATATATATATATATATATATATATATATATATATATATTAACACATCGGCCGATTCCACCAAGGCAGGGTGGCCGAAAAAGAAAACTTTCATCATCATTCACTCCATCACTGTCTTGCCAGTGTTAATGTAACTAGATTAAAAAGTTGCCTATCGAAGCTTAATAACCAAAATACACATGATATTGGAGGCAGACTTCATGTCTGGGTTAATAACTGACTTACCAGTAGAGAACAGTGGTACTAAGCGTAGAGACTTCTGACTGGCTAGGCGTAAAGAGTGGAGTTCCTCAGGGATCAGTTCTTAGTCAAGTCTTTTTTTACAATTTGCATAAATGATCCAGAAATGGAGCCATCACCTGAAATTGGGAAATTAGCAGACTCGAAATTGTCATTGTGGGAGGATGGAATCAGCCTCCAGTTTAGAAATCTGAGTACTGTTAGTGATCTGCAGACTCTGATGCAGCGGTCGGAGACGAGCAAGATGAGTTTCAATGTTGACATGTTATAGAGAGTGGAAACAATCATTAACATGATCAAATGGAAAAAAACGACCTTTTATGTGACAGGATATGTATCTTCCTTCCTCTTTCTTCTCTCCCTCGTATCCTTCACTACATCAGTCTCCCTAGCACCCATTTCACTCCCTTTGGTTCCTGCCTTCCCCTTCATTTCTTCCTTCCTTCAGTTACCTACTACTGGGGCTACTTAAATTTTTCATGTTTTTTTTTCACCCTTAATGAAACTAATTTGCCCTTCCTTTCCTTCCTTTCTTTCCTTCCTTCTCTCCCTTTCTCTTTTCCACTTTCTTTCCTCTTGTACTCTCCTCCCTTCCTATTCCCTTTTCTTCCTTCCTACTTCCTATCTCTCCTTCATTCCTCTCTAATAGCCTTCCCCTTCCCGAATATCTTTCACTACCCCTCTCCTCTTTTCCTCTACCCTCTCTTTCATCCCTCCCTCTTCGCTTCCCTCTCCCTTCCCTTCATTACCCTCCCCTCTCCTTCCTTCCTGCCTCTCCCTAACTAATACAGACACACAAACAGATGTTCATTTGCATGAACGTGCCTCAACCTTTTTAAGGACCGTGTACACACATACGTACACAGCTGCCAGGCCTTTCATACACCTGAAAGGACAATGGAAATCACAGTAGAAAGTTCACTAGAAAGTTGACAGGTCTTCAGGAGAGTTGGTGGAAAGATTGATGTATTCCTCTCAGCCCTTGTCTTCTACCCGAGGATTGATGTCATGTGTTGTGATCGACCGGGCCGCGGGGGCGTTGACCCCCGAAACCCTCTCCAGGTAAACTCCAGGTAAACATCTGTTACCATGACTGGAATTCAGCGGCAGCTTGAGATAAGGGGTGGCGTCGCAAATGGAACAGCAGTTTTCATCAAGAAACTCGCGGCTACGCGCTCTGTAGACTCCGGGAAAGAAACTTGTAAACCAGGGAACGAGTGGTGGAGGTCTGACCCCACTCGCAGACAAGTGAGTGTTAGGGCTCACTTGTCATGGGGTTCAAGCCCCCACTCGTTCCGTGAATTGTTTGCAACCGTGTTGTTACGATTTCGTGAGTCAAGAAGCCTATAAGTATTTTGAGTTTGTTCCTGGCTTAACCAGGAGAGCAGACGTCAGCTCCGTGGCTTTGTGTCCCATATACTCTCAATCTGAGTAGGTTTGTTTAGGTAAGATTTGGCAGGAAACAGGACAAATGTTTTCTAACGCGGGTCTTAGTCATATGATGACCCGCAGCTGGAGCTTTTGGTTATCTGACCGAAGCCTTCAGCTGGCTTACCCGTCCACAACTTTAAAAATTATGGTTACGATTATAACCAAGTTTGATGTATGTGAGTAGATGATCGTGTTTTGGGGGACAGACACCAGTGAAGAGAAGGAAGTGGTCCTTTACTTCAGGAGGACCTGGATGGCTCCATCCAGGTCAACTTGAATTTGTTGCAAAACTCTTGAAGGATGAAACGCCTGGGAGTGATGAGCAAGACGTGCTGATGAAGCAGCCAGATGACAGGTGCGGGGATGCTCATCAGTGACTCAAGCGGGAGTGAGCGTGTTAGATGACAGGTGCGGGGATGCTCATCAGTGACTCAAGCGGGAGTGAGCGTGTTAGATGACAGGTGCGGGGATGCTCATCAGTGACTCAAGCGGGAGTGAGCGTGTTAGATGACAGGTGCGGGGATGCTCATCAGTGACTCAAGCGGGAGTGAGCGTGTTAGATGACAGGTGCGGGGATGCTCATCAGTGACTCAAGCGGGAGTGAGCGTGTTAGATACAAGTGAATGGAAACAAATGGTTTTGAGGAACTGACGAGCTGTTGGAGTGTGAGCAGGGTAATGTTTTGTGAAGGGACTCAGGGAAACTGGTAACCTGGACTTGAGTCCTGGAAATGGGAAGTACAATGCTTTAAAGGAGGGGTTTGGGATATTGGCAGTTTGGAAGGACATCTGACTGTCGTGTCTGAGCGCCTCTGTTCAGATACGACAGGTTATATATATATATATATATATATATATATATATATATATATATATATATATATATATATATATATATATATATATATATATATATATATATATATATATATATATATTCGTATATACACAAACACGCATAGATCAAAAACTTACATCTGTTCTTTATAAATAAGGCACAGGAAACAAAATCAAAGAAAGAAATGGAGCATAGAAAATGTGAATAATAGTAGAGAGGGAAGCACAATGAGAAGGTTGACCGGAACACAACTAGAAAGAAAACAGGAAGTGGAAAAAGGTGAAAAAAGATGCATTAAAAATGTAGACCAGGGAAGGAGGGAGGGAGGGAGGGAAGGAGGGAGGGAGGAGGGTGGGTGGGAGGTAGGGAGGGAGGGTGGGAGGGATGGAGGGAGGAGGGAGGGAGGGAGGGAGGGAGGGAGGGAAGGAGGGAGGGAGGGTGGGAGGTAGGGAGGGAGGGAGGGAGGGATGGAGGGAGGGAGGGAGGGAGGGAAGGAGGGAGGGAGGGAGGGAAGGAGGGATGGAAGGAGGGAGGGAGGGCGGGACAAGACGGAGAACTATAAGAGTTGGAGAAGAAAACCAGAAGGGGAGAAAATGTGACGAAGATCATAACAAGGAAGAGCAGACCACCGGAAGAGAAGGAGGGAGGAAGAAGAGGAGGAGGAAGAAGAGGAGGCAGCCGCATCAGAAGGCACCGACAGCTCTCTTGACCCAAAGAGAAAGAGAAAGAGAGAGAGAGAGAGAGAGAGAGAGAGAGAGAGAGAGAGAGAGAGAGAGAGAGAGAGAGAGAGAGAGAGAGAGAGAGAGAGGCATCAACTACACCTATTTTCCGTTTGAGGAGAATTCAAGGTGAATTAGCCAGTGACTGATGGTAAGGGCGACAAAAGCCCAGGGAGGGGAGGAAAGTGACCCTTATTTGTAGCTACTATCCGACTAGTTACCTAGCTGACTGATTAGTTAGCTAACACGTTGCATAGTTGCCTAGTAGGTTAATTTGCTTGATAGATGGTTAGTGGGTTAATTGAATGGTAGATTGGTTATATTGCTTACTGGTTAATTAGACTGGCTTGCTAGCAAAGCAGTCGACTAGTACGGTAATTAGCGCGAGTAATGATTGTTTGGTTAGTAAATATTATAGTTAACGAGCCGCACGATTGGTTATTTAGTTAATATTTTAATTAATAGGTTAGTTAGGATGTTAGCTGGACATTTAACCGGATTGTTATTCAGGTTGATGGCTAACTACCCTCGATGGTTAACTACCCTCGTAGTTACCATTCTGGCTAATTAATTTTCTTCACAGTCTGAGGGACTGACCACCTCACAACTACTTCAAGAGTGATGGACTGATTGCATCGCCTGTACATTCACACTGCTTCCGCTGCCTCCTCTGTATTTGACTGATGAAGCCTGCTGTGTAGGCGAAACGTTTGGAAATAAAGATACCTAACTGTTGCACATAAGAATTGAGGAACACTGCAGAAGGCCTACTGGCCCATACAAGGCAATCTGAATACCTGGAGTATACCTGGAGAGGGTTCCGGGGGTCAACGCCCCCGTGAAGGGTTGGAAAAGTTGCAGATGCAGTTTAATGTGAGAAAATATAAGGTTCCAAGCCTGTGGAAAAGAGAATAACTTATATAAACTAAATAAAATAGATCTCCGTCACTCTGGAAGTGAGAAAGATATATGAGTTGTGGTTAGCTGTAATCTGAAACCAAGACAACAGTGCGTAAGTGTTCACAATAAAACAAATAGAATTCCCGGCTTCATATCAAGAAGTATAAATAACAGGAGCCCTCAAATTATATACATTTAAAGACCTGCCTTGTATGGGACAGTAGGCCTTTTGCAGTGTCCCTCCATTCTTATGTTCTTATATATATACCTTGAATATCCTTGGTAAGGGTCTCCATAATATAGGATAGACATAAATGTGCTCAAGAACATTATAAAGATGTGATAAATTATTTTGAAACCTACAAGTTGAAGATTGAGACACTTATGTAACATATGGGAATTTTTATTAAAGAAATGTTTCTCCACACAGTGGCTTCATCAGTCCAATACAAAGCAGAAAGGTGTTAGGAGAGGAGAAGTTTGAGGTAATCAGTCCCTCAGGGACTGATTGTCTCAAACTTCTCCTCGCCTTACTCATTTCTTCTTTATATTGGACTGATGAAGCCACTGTGTGGAGAAACATTTCTTTAATAAAAATTCCCATATGTTACATAAGTGTCTCAATCTTCAACTTGTAGGTTTTCAAAACCATTTATCACATTTAAGAATAGAGTCGAAGACGAGAGGAAGAAACAGCTGAGTAGCGACAGGGAAGCTTCAGACAAGGTGTGGGTGTGAGTCTGACCGGCCTAGCATGAGCCAGTAGGCCTGCTTCAGTGCTCCTCCTATCTTATGTTCTTTAATCCTCACATCAAGAGCCTCTCACCATCACCTGAGAAGCAGGATATAGATATAATCCAGAGAAAGAGAGAAAGGCAGCTCCAGTTCACCGGATGAAGAGCCCTTCACATCAGCATCAACTAATTTAGATGCAAACTACCATATTCTCACTATTCAAAGTGCCAGTTAATGGCAGTTTACTTGGAACTAACACATCAGATCACGCATTAAACGCGATATTTACGACCATGTCTGACCTAAACAGACTCGCGCCAGCCGCAGTATGCAAAACATAAACAATATATTGCAAAAAAATGGACATAAATCAGCGGGTGAAGTTTAAGAGTTGTCTCAGAAAGTGTTTTATACTGAACAAATTTCATAATTTGCTGAGTGTTGTAGCCGACCATCTATGTTGTCCTTCCCTGATGCCTCTCTCGTAGACCTTGTTGATGTGTTTACTGCCACTGCCAGGCTTCCAGGCACTTGAAATGATGAACACACCCAGGTCCAGGAGCTGAGACTCGACCTCTAAGACCACAAATAGGTAAGTACACACACATATAGTATATATTATCTATCTATAGATCTTCACGACTCTCTTTTGTATGGACTGATGAAGCCACTGTGTGGCGAAACGTTTCCTCAATAAAGATACCCAAGTGTTGCATATGTGTCTAATTTAACAACTTGTCGGTTCTCTGAACCATTCATCTACATTATCTTGAGACGGAAATAAATGGTATAAAATACCGACATAATGGAAAAATAAACACATAAGCAGTATAATGTGATCCTTTATTGACAACGTTTCGCCCACACAGTGGGCTTTATCGAGTCACAAACAGATCTGAAATTAAGACACATGTGCAACATCTGGGTATGAAGATTGAGACACATATGCAACAAAAGGGAATCTTTATTAAGGAAACGTTTCGCCACACAGTGGCTTCATCAGTCCAATACAAAGCAGAAAGGTGTAAGGAGCATTCTTCCTCAGAATCTGCAGCAGTGAGTTCCTTGAGGAAGAATGCTCCCTTATTGAACAAGTTTTTTCTAAACTTCACTATCCTCATCACTTCATTAGAGACTGCAGACGACGGGCATTAAACATCTTCAACACACCCAGAGAAGACACTGCTGAGAAGAGATACATAGTCCTCCCCACCAACTCCATTGCCAAACACGTTTCCAACATTTTTTCCAATACCTCATTCCGAGTATCCACCTCCACATCCACCACCATCAAGGACATTACCAGTAACAGACAGGACAAGCTTCAATCCTCTGCAGGGGTATACACAATCCCTTGTAATGACTGCAGCAAATTATACGTCGGCGAAACATCCAGAGACCTCCAGGCACGTATTTCAGAACACTAGTACGCAGGCAGATCTGACGACTTAAGGAATGCCTGTGTTCAACACCGAAATTCACACAAACATATAATCAACTACAGAAACGCAAGACTCTTCGCCAGAGAAGACAACACACAATATTGAAGAATCCTGGAATCATCACTTACCTGTATATCCAACAACTTCAACCAGAACAACGGCTTCTACAACATAGCTGAACCTATTGCCAAGAAACTTCTTCATCGCCATCCCACATAAGAACATAAGAATGGAACACTGCAGAAGGTCTACCCATATACTTATCCAATCTCTTTTTAAAGCTTCCCAAGGTTTAAGACTTTCACACTACTTTGAAGATTGTCACATGCAACATTCTCCACCTGACCCAACATTCTCCACCTTACCCAACATTCTCCACCTTACCCAACATTCTCCACCTGACCCAACATTCTCCACCTGACCCAACATTCTCCACCTTACCCAACATTCTCCACCTTACCCAACATTCTCCACCTGACCCAACATTCTCCACCTGACCCAACATTCTCCACCTGACCCAACATTCTCCACCTGACCCAACATTCTCCACCTTACCCAACATTCTCCACCTGACCCAACATTCTCCACCTGACCCAACATTCTCCACCTGACCCAACATTCTCCACCTGACTAAATCCTATAAATACTCATGTATCTTTTATTCAGGTAGATCTGTTTGTGACTCGATAAAGCCCACTGCGTGGGCGAAACGTTGTCAATAAAGGATCACATTATACTGCTTATGTGTTTATTTTTCCATTATCTTGAGACACCTGTGGACGATATATTGAGCTTCGTTGCTGTAGAAGTCTTCTCTTCAGTAAACCCAGACGGGTTAATATCCCAGGAAAGCCAGGCAAAGTGGCTTGTTTTTAATTAGGGTTCTAAGGCCCTTCTCCAGGAAGGCTTATATTCCTAAGCACCTTCTTACTAGTGAGTAACAGGAACAGAAGCTGTTAGGAGTCCTGCCCTACTTGACTCTCCCCGCCCAGGATTCGACTCTGGTACTTTCGATTGTGAACTGAATTAGGTGCCCCTGTACACGTTTTGAGAGACTCGGCTATATAAAAATAATGTGGGCAGGTGTGGTTGGTGTGTTTACGAGGTATGGGCAGGTGTTTTGGTATTCACCAAATATGGACAGATGTGCAGGTGTGGTTGGTATTCACCAGGTATGGGCAGGTGTGGTTGGTGTTCACAAGATATGGGCAGGTGTGGTTGGTGTTCACCAGGTATGGGCAGGTGTGGTTGGTGTTCACAAGATATGGGCAGGTGTGGTTGGTGTTCACCAGGTATGGGCAGGTGTGGTTGGTGTTCACAAGATATGGGCAGGTGTGGTTGGTGTTCACCAGGTATGGGCAGGTGTGATGGGTGTGTTGACAAAGAGCATTCCATCCTGGTTGTTATGGTGGTGTGGGTGGAGTTCACCCTCCCTTCCTGCCCATGGTTGTGATGGGGTCCCTCGCTCCTCCATGATGATAGTAGGAGTGGTTGTGGGGTGGGGGAATGATAGATACAGATGGGGAGAGGTGTTAGTGGGGGTGATGTTCGTGTTGGTGCTCGTGCACACACACACACACACACACACACACACACACACACACACGCCCAAACCACTGGCAAAACACAAGAGAAACATCAAGGTAGGTTTGCCATGAAGGTTGCTAGCGGGCAGCAGGTGCGATGGGCCTACCAGGGCATGTTAGGCCTACCGCCCTCTCACCCACCCTAAAAAAAGACATATCACATAGCAGGCATTTTTTCACACGCATATAATTCACGTATCTTGTGGGAGAATTCCTGACCCTCTGATTTTTTTGTCTTCCTTTTATTGCTAAACTCAGTGGAAAGCTGTGAATTGTGCTGTGATTTTTTTATCTCTTTTGTGAATTTTGTTTCGTTAGATTATTTTTTTTATAGAGGTTCCTGTACTTGTAAGTTACCTGTAGTGGCCTCCGAGGGGGGGTCACCGCCCTCGGGGCCCGGTCTTAGACCAGGCTCCGTGGGGGTCACCACCCCTGGGACTCGGTCCCAGACCAGGCCCCGTGGGGGTCACCACCCCCGGGACTCGGTCCCAGACCAGGCCCCGTGGGGGTCACCACCCCCGGGACTCGGTCCCAGACCAGGCCCCGTGGGCGTCACCACCCCCGGGGCCCGGTCCCAGACCAGGCCCCGTGGGCGTCACCACCCCCGGGGCCCGGTCCCAGACCAGGCCCCGTGGGCGTCACCACCCCGGGGGCCCGGTCTCAGACCAGGCCCCGTGGGCGTCACCACCCCCGGGGCCCGGTCCCAGACCAGGCTCCGTGGGGGTCACCACCCCCGGGGCTCGGTCTCAGACCAGGACCCCTGGTTACTAGCCTCGTCAATCCGGCTGCTGATTCATTGAATGTTGTTGTTTGTTTGGAAAGTAAAAAAAAAAAAAAAGTAGCATAACGGGGAGCTGTAAACCCGTAGGGGCACGCAGAGCGCCCGGAGGAGAGGTGTTGGAGACTCAGTCTTGTGTTGCTCTGCATCGGAGTTTTCTCTTTCTTTTTGGTTTTCCTCTTGGCGTCCCCTTGAGATGTTTAGCCACCCCCCCTCCCATCCCCTTCCCCTCATCTCCTCTTCCATCCCATCCCCTCTTAAACCCCCACTACCTACCCTCGTAGCCCCTCCTTCCTACACTCATAAACCCCCCTCATAAACCACCCCACTCTTTCCGTCTCCACTACACAACCACCACCCACTCCTCCCCCACCACCACTCCTCCCCACCACCCACTCCTCCCCACCACCACTCCTCCCCACCACCACTCCTCCCCACCACCCACTCCTCCCCACCACCCACTCCTCCCCACCACCCACTCCTCCCCACCACCCACTCCTCCCCACCACCCACTCCTGCCCCACCACCTACTCCTCCCCACCACCCACTCCTCCCTCACCACCCACTTCTCCCCACCACCCTCTCCTCCACACCACCACTCCTCCCCCACCACCTACTACTCCCCACCACCCACTACTCCCCCACCACCCTCCTCCCGAACCACCCACTACTCCCCACCACCCACTCCTCCCGAACCACCCACTTCTCCTTCACCACCCACTCCTCCCCCACCACCCACTCCTCCCCACCACCCACTCCTCCCCACCACCCACTCCTCCCCACCACCCACTCCTCCACTCCACCCACTCCTCCCCCACCACCCACTCTCCCCACCACCCATTCCTCCCCACCACCCACTCCTCCCCACCACCCACTCCTCCCCACCACCCACTCCTCCCCCACCACCACTCCTCCCCACCACCCACTACTCCTCCACCACCAACTCCTCCCCACCACCCACTACTCCCCACCACCCCTCCTCCCGAACCACCCACTCCTCCTTCACCACCCACTCCTCCTTCACCACCCACTCCTCACCACCCACTCCTCCTCCACCACCACTCACTCCTCCCTCACTACCCACTCCTCCCCCACCTGGAGTCTTCCTGGAGGACATTCCGGGGATCGACGTCCCCGCAGCCCGGTCTATGATCAGGCCTCCCGGTGGATCAGGGCTTGATCAACGAGGCTGTTACTGCTGGCTGCACGTAGTCCAACGTACGAACCACAGCCCGGCTGATGTGGCACTGACTTTAGGTATCTGTCCAACTCCCTCTTGAAGGCAACCAGAGGCCTACTGGTAATGCCCCTTATGGCTGGTGGGAGGCTGTTGAACAGCCTTGGGCCCCGGACACTTATTGTGTTTTCTCTTAGTGTACCAGTGGCGCCCCTACTCTTCACTGGGGGAATTTTGCACCATCTGCCCAGTCTATTGCTTTCGTATGGCGTGATTTCTGTGTGCATATTAGGGAAAAACAATGTGAAGGACCTGGGTGTGGTAATGTCCGAAGACCTCACCTTCAAGGACCACAACAATGCCACTCTTACATCTGCAAGGAAACTGATAGGATGGATAATGAGAACATTCAAGACAAGAGATGCCAAGCCAATGATGATCCTTTTTAAATCACTTGTTCTCTCTAGGCTGGAATACTGCTGTACATTAACATTCCCATTCAAGGCAGGTGAAATTGCAGATCTAGAGAATGTACAGAGAACCTTTACTGCACGTATAAGTTCCATCAAACACCTTAACTACTGGGAACGCCTGGAAGCACTAGACTTATATTCACTGGAGCGCAGGCGAGAGAGATATATCATAATCTACACCTGGAAGATTCTGGAGGGACTGGTTCCTAATATGCACTCAGAAATCACTCCATACGAAAGCAAAAGACTTGGCAGACGGTGCAACGTACCCCCAGTGAAAAGTAGGGGCGCCACTGGTACACTAAGAGAAAACACAATAAGTGTCCGGGGCCCAAGACTGTTCAACAGCCTCCCACCAGCCATAAGGGGCATTACCAGTAGACCTCTGGTTGCCTTCAAGAGGGAGCTGGACAGATACCTAAAGTCAGTGCCACATCAGCCGGGCTGTGGTTCGTACGTTGGACTACGTGCAGCCAGCAGTAACAGCCTCATTGATCAAGCCCTGTTCAACCGGGAGGCCTAGTCATAGACCGGGCCGCGGGGACGTCGATCCCCGGAATACCCTCCAGGTAGACTCCAGGTAGACCAGTCCCTCCAGAATCTTCCAGATGTAGATTATGATATATCTCTCTCGCCTGCGCTCCAGTGAATATAAGTCTAGTGCTTCAAGGCGGAACATAAGAAAGAAGGAACACTGCAGCAGGCCTACTGGCCCATGAGAGGCAGGTCCAAGTCTCCCACCGACTTAAGCCAATGCCCCGACCCAGAAAGGTCAGGTTACATTCACTTAAGGAAGGAGCACGGCATCTGACCTAGTAGCACAAGCTAGTCAGGACCAACTCACACCCACCCGCACCCACTCATATATTTATCTAGCCTATTTTTAAAATTACACAAGGTTTTAGCCTCTATAACTGTAATCGGGAGTTTGTTCCACTCATCGACAACTCTATTACCAAACCAATGCTTTCCTATATCCTTCCTGAATCTGAATTTATCCAACTTAAAGCCATTGCTGCGTGTCCTGTCAATACTAGATATTTTTAGCACGCTATTTACATCCCCTTTATTTATTCCTGTTTTCCATTTATACACCTCAATCATATCCCTCCTAATTCTACGCCTTTCTAGAGAGTGCAGATTCAGGGCCCTCAGTCTATCCTCACAGGCAAGATTTCTGATACATGGGATCAACTTAGTCATCCTCCTTTGTACGTTTTCCAGAGCATTTATATCCATTCTGTAATATGGTGACCAAAACTGTGCAGCATAATCTAGATGAGGCCTAACCAAGGATATATAGAGTTGAAGAACAACCTGAGGACTCCTATTATTTATGCTTCTTGGTATGAAGCCAAGGATTCTGTTCGCTTTATTGCGAACACTTATGCACTGCTGTCTTGGTTTTAGATTACTGCTAACCAGAACTCCTAAATCCTTTTCGCAATCAGTAGTATTAAGATTTACATTATTTAGTTTATATGTGGCATGGTTATTGTCCTGTCCAATATTTAGAACTTTGCATTTATCTATATTAAACTGCATCTGCCACTTCTCCGACCATTGCATCAGTCTATTCAAATCTTCCTGGAGTGCTCTAATGTCCTCATTTGAATGAATTGGACGGCCTATTTTGGTGTCATCGGCAAACTTGCTTATGTCGCTATTTATTCCCTCATCTATGTCGTTTATGTAGATTGTGAACAACAAGGGGCCCAATACCGACCCCTGTGGAACACCGCTCGTGACACTTCCCCACTCTGATTTCTCTCCATTTATGCAAACTCTCTGCTGCCTATTTGTCAACCATGCCTCTATCCAGGAAAAAATTTCTCCTCCTATTCCGTGTGCCTTAATTTTCCTCAATAGTCTCTGATGTGGGACTCTATCAAAAGCCTTACTGAAGTCCATATACACAATATCATATTCATTACCATGATCTACCTCCTCAAATACCTTAGTGAAAAAAGTTATTAAATTTGTAAGACAGGAACGCCCTTTTGTAAAACAGTGCTGGGATTCGTTGATTAATTTATGTTTTTCAAGATGGCTGCGAATTGCCTCGGCAATTATTGATTCCATAAATTTTCCCACTATGGAGGTTAGGCTTATTGGTCTATAGTTCGAAGCTAAGGACCTGTCACCTGCTTTGAAAATAGGTATTACATTTGCCATTTTCCACTTATCTGGCACCATGCCAGTTTGCAGTGATATGTGATATGCGTTCCCAGTAGTTAAGGTGTTTGATGGAACTTATATATGCAGTACATTCTCTAGATCTGCAATTTCACCTGCCTTCAATGGGGATGTTAATGTACAGCAGTATTCTAGCCTAGAGAGAACGAGTGATTTAAAAAGGATCATCATTGGCTTAGCATCTCTTGTCTTGAATGTTCTCATAATCCATCCTATCAGTTTCCTTGCAGATGTGATAGTGGCATTGTTGTGGTCCTTGAAGGTGAGGTCTTCCGATATTACCACACCCAGGTCTTTCATATTACTTTTCCGCTCTACTGTGTGATTAGAATTTGTAGAATTTCCTACAGTTTTCCATAACGGAGTAGTTGGAATTTGTCTTCATTGAACATCATATTGTTCTCTGTTGCCCATTGGAAACTTGGTTTATATCTTCTTGGAGGTTAACTGTGTCCTCAGTGGATGACACTCTCATGCAGATCTTAGTATCATCTGCAAAGGATGACACGGTGCTATGGTTTACATTTCTGTCTATGTCTGATATGAGAATTAGGAACAGGATAGGTGCCAGTACTGTGCCTTGTGGGACAGAGCTCTTCATTATGGCAGCTTCCGATTTAACTCTGTTTACCACTACTCTTTGTGTTCGATTGGTTAGAAAGTTGAAGATCCATCTGCCTACTTTGTCATTTATCCCTTTATCACGCATTTTGTGTGTTATTACGCCATGATCGCTCTTGTCAATGGCTTTTGCAAAATCTGTGTATATTACATCTGCATTCTGTTTGTTTTCCAGTGCATCTAAGACCATATCATAGTAGTCTAGCAGTTGCGAGAGGCAGGAGCGGCCTCCTCCTCCACTCACTCCTCACCAAAAGTAATATATATATATATATATATATATATATATATATATATATATATATATATATATATATATATATATATATATATATATATATATCATATATTGTTGTACCCACAGACGAGTGAATTAATCAATAACAACAGTGCGACTAGCCAAGGAGTCGAACCCATGCTGCTTTGGCCCGCCTCATGGTGAGCGAAAACACATGACGCTCTAGTTCACGGGACCACACAATCTTCAAGAATGACGCACCCAGCAAAGCTAGGTGTTTTACCCGTCATCCGAGGACATACGGTGGTGTGGATGCCTCTGAGCTAATTTCATTGTACTCCCTGTGGTCCCGTGGACTAGAGCGTCATGTGTTTTCACTCACCATGAGGCGGCCTAAGCATCATATATTTTGGTGAGGAGAGGAGTGAGTGGGTGGTGGTTGTGGTTGTGTACAGTGGGGACGGAAAGCCTAAAATCCACTCACCAACCCCCACCCAGCCCACTCACCCACCCAGCAATCCACTCACTAACCCCCCCCCCCATCCAGCAATCCACTCAACCCCCCAGCCTCAGTGGGCTTTGAGAGGTTTTTTAGATCCAACTTTCCAATTAATTTTGATAAGGATCGTCGTCTTTTGTGTTGCCGTCGTGTCCTCTCATCCACATCTTATTGCCTTCCTCTCTCCTCTTACTGTCTCTCCCTCTCTTATTGCCTTCCTCTCTCCTCTTACTGTCTCTCCCTCTCTTATTGTCTCTTCTGCTTGTCTCTATCCCCCGTCTTCGTCTCTCTCTCTCTCTCTCTCTCTCTCTCTCTCTCTCTCTCTCTCTCTCTCTCTCTCTCTCTCTCTCTCTCTCTCTCTCTCTCTCTCTCCCTCTCTCTCTCTCTCTCCCTCTTCCGTCATACGTGTTGCTGTTATGGTGAGTGATTAGCTGAAAACATTGCAGTTTCCAACGTGTGTGCTTGTCGTATACCACTATCACCATTGATACCACTATCACCATTGATACTACTATCACCATTGATACCACTATCACCATTGATACCACTATCACCATTGATACCACTATCACCATTGATACCACTACCACCATTGATACCACTACCACCATTGATACCACTATCACCATTGATACCACTATCACCATTGATACCACTACCACCATTGATACCACTACCACCATTGATACCACTACCACCATTGATACCACTATCACCATTGATACCACTACCACCATTGATACCACTACCACCATTGATACCACTACCACCATTGATACCACTACCACCATTGATACCACTACCACCATTGATACCACTACCACCATTGATACCACTACCACCATTGATACCACTACCACCATTGATACCACTACCACCATTGATACCACTATCACCATTGATACCACTATCACCATTGATACCACTACCACCACCACTACTTGCCCCTCTACCAAGAGGCCTATCACCAACATTACCTACCCCACTACCACCCCTACTACAACCACCCCCAACCACCCCCACCACCACCCACCACAACTCTCACACAATCACCCACCTGTTCCAAAAAAAAAAAATGCACAGAATCCTCTCCGTAAGGGACAAAAAAATCTCTGGTTCCCACACACTGATGCCTAAAACGCAGCAGTAACCATGAAGGACCCACCTTGCCCACCCTCCTGAGAACCCACCCTCCTCAGAGACCACCCGCCCACCTGAGAACCCTCCCACACTCCCACCATAAAAAAAGAGAGAAAGGAAAGAAATATATAAAAAATTCACGATGGTCCTGTCAGGAGGGTCAACAATATCGTCCATGTTGGCTTTGCGCGCTCAAGGTATCAAAGCAGATTTCTGAATGCCACTCCGATTATGGCATTCACTGGGGAGAACCGTAAACCCGTAGGGGTCATACAGCGTCTGGTGAAATTTGATACAAGGGAGGGTAGCTCCAATTCCTTTAATCAAGAGTCCCTGAGCAGCACCAAGGCACCTCGCTCCTTCAAGGGACGCTTAGCCTCAGAAAACCGTCAGAGGGATAGTAATATATATATAAAAAATCTACTCCTCCTGGGAAATTTTACCTGCATGGGGGCCCCCACGACCCATTGTTATGTTAAGGAGGTGACAAGTTAAGCGGCTAATGTTAGAGCGTTTATCATACATTATGCAGAGATTAGAGAGGCATCCCGGGAGCCATGTCTGACTGACTGCTCTAAGTGACCTCCATCCCATCCATCCCTTTAGCCTTCTTCTCCTTCCTACTATTGTCATGGTGATGTCGTCGCTCCAGTCTCCTAGGATTCTCATTCAGGTTTTTTGTCTGATCTGGAGCAAATTATCTGCAATAGATTTTTTGTTACGTCAGTATAAACACAGACTCTGATGACCATCGTTTGACGAGATGGAGTGAATGATTACGTTTTAACCCATAAGTTGGATTAGGAACACTGGAATTTTCTAAGAATTTATATATTTATATATATATATATATATATATATATATATATATATATATATATATATATATATATATATATATATATATATATATACATTATATATATATATATATATATATATATATATATATATATATATATATATATATATATATATATATTATATATATATATACATATATATATATATATATATATATATATATATATATATATATATATATATATATATATATATATATTGGGTAGCATTGAAGATTGGGTTGAACAAATATTCTGTTAGTGGGATGGAATGTGAAGGACCTGCCTAGTATGGGCCAACAGGCCTGCTGCATATATATGTATATATAATTGTGCACAGTTCATTATAGTACACGGTAATATACTACACAGCCAGATGCCATGTAAGTATATAAACACACACACACACACACACACGTATGCTTAAGTTGTTATATATTTGGCTTTAAACTGAAAATAGGTAGAAATGTGCGCATTTACTGGAAAATAAAAGTTTTTTAAGTACTATTGAATTAAACAGTAAGAGTCATAAAGGAATTAAAGTTGAAGCAAAACAATAGGAAAGGACCTCGTGATACGAAAAAAAAGAAATTGTTATAGTCATAACCATAATTTTTAAAGAGGTGGACCGGTAAGCCAGCGGAAGGCCTCGGTCAGATGACCAAAAGCTCTTCGTGATATAACAGTGGTTAATGATGATGATAATAATAGTTAGTGGAAAGGCGAAGATGAACAGGGAGAAGATACAGAAGAAAAACGTGGATGGTTAGAGGGAGGGTTAGAAACAAGAGGAATCTTTTGTATATAGTTCTACTGTCTTCAAGTTATGTCCTAGAATTTGTATTGGTAAAGTCACTGGATGGCGAAACGTCTACAATAAAGATACCCAGATGTTGCACATGTGTCTTAACTTCATCAAGATGAATCGTTGGAGATTGGTTGCGTGTGCAGCAAATGTTGACGTTGCTGCAATAACGGCGACGTGGTTTAATTTGAAGAGTCGGGACGTGGCTGCCCATGCCACATTCAAGAACTTTTCCCGCTGTATGTCCCAGAAAACTTGAATTAATTTACCAAAACAGAAATAAAAGCCGAAGGAACAAGCAAAAAATCTGTTAGGGGTAGAATTTCTGGGACATGACCTACATGTACCCAGCAGAGGCAAGAGAAACACTAACTCAGTGATTTTAAAAGGAATCTGCAGTGACAAAAGACATAGTTCGTGGACTGAACCAAGATGCCCTCCATTGAGCAACTTTACCAGCAGCTTAAGGAGGAATTGAGGGTAGCGAAGCTCGAGATACGACGATTGACGGAGGAAAACAAGCGAATTCGTAGTAGTCCTCCTGTTGTGAGCCCTCAGGTCAAGAAGGGAACCTGGGCAGTGGCCGGACTTCAAGGAACGAAGTTGAAGATCAAGAAGACGAATGGAGAGGTAGTAACGACGAAGAAGAAAGAGACTGGTGTGGAAACTTCGAACTCCTTTTCTGTGTTACCAGACGAATGTAAGTCGACTACTGGGAACGTCACGACGAACGGCACCAAGGAAGGTAAAAACATTGTTGTTGTTGTTGGGGATAGCCAAGTTAGGTATATGGATAGGGCCTTCTGTTTGAAGGATAGTAGTAGGAGACAGAGGGTTTGCTTTCCTGGGGCTGGGATAGAGGACATTGTTAGCCAGCTTGACAACATCATGCATGGTAATGGGATAAATCCTATTATCTGCCTCAGTGCTGGAGGTAATGATGTAGCCAAGCGTAGAAGTGAGGGTTTAGTTAGAAGGTATAAGGCAGCAATAGACATCATTAGGAAGAAGGGAGGGAGCCCTGTTATATGTGGCATTTTGCCAAGAAGGGGTGTTGGAAATGAATGGCTGTCCAGAGTGATTGGTATAAATTGCTGGCTGGACAAACACTGTAAGGATAATGCAGTCCCATTCATTGACAACTGGGAACACTTCTATGGCCGAAATAACATGTATGCCAGGGATGGGGTTCACTTATCTAGGGCAGGTGTAGGATTTCTCGTTAGCTCAGTTGAGGATGTTGTTAGGGCTTTAAACTAGGATTAGTTAGAGGTATGGGTTTAGGAATGGTAAATACTGAGGGTCAAAATATTGATTCAGGCTTTGGTATCATAAATCCTAACAATAACAGTAATCGAATAACACAGCTTAATGATAGTAACAGAAATTGTGTAAAACAAAAGCTAAATATGAAAGAGGTTCACAAGAAGATACATATCAATGTATTTTATACTAACTGTCGAAGAGCCAGAAATAAAATTAACGAATTACGTTTGGTAGCATGTGCTGGGAACTTTGATGTCATTGCAATAACTGAAACATGGTATAATATAAAGAGTCGGGATATGATTGCTTAGTGGGACGAAATTGTTAGGGCTTCTAGACACAATAACTTAGTGATAGTAGGGGATTTTAACTTTAGTCAAATTGACTGGACTTC
>WNWK01027745.1:0-26010 GCA_009830355.1 Cherax destructor | reverse complement strand
CCACAAGGGTCAGTCCTAGGACCTGTACTGTTTTGGTATATGTGAATGACATAACGGAAGGGATAGACTCAGAAGTGTCCCTGTTTGCAGATGATGTGAGTTAATGAGAAGAATAAAATCAGTCGAGGATCAGGCAGGACTACAAAGAGACCTGGACAGGCTGCAAGCCTGGTCCAGTAACTGGCTCCTTGAATTTAACCCTGCCAAATGTAAAGTCATGAATATCGGGAAGGGCAAAGAAGACCGCAGACAGAGTATAGTCTAGGTGGCCAAAGACTGCAAGCCTCACTCAAAGAAAAAGATCTTGGGGTGAGTATAATACCGAGCACATCTCCTGAGGCGCACATCAATCAGATAACTGCTGCAGCATACGGGCGGCTGGCAAACCTAAGAATAGCGTTCCAATACCTCACTAAGGAATCATTCAAGACTCTGTACACCATATACGTCAGGCCCATACTGGAGTATGCAGCACCGGTTTGGAACCCACACCTGGTCAAGCACGTCAAGAAATTAGAGAAAGTGCAAAGGTTTGCAACAAGACTAGTCCCAGAGCTAAGGGATTGTCCTACGAAGAAAGGTTAAGGGAAATCGGCCTGACGACACTAGAGGACAGGAGGGTTAGGGGAGACATGATAACGACATATAAAATACTGCGAGGAATAGATAAGGTGGACAGAGACAAGATGTTCCAGAGAGGGGACACAGAAACAAGGGGTCACAATTGGAAGTTGAAGACTCCTATGAGTCAAAGGGATGTTAGGAAGTATTTCTTCAGTCATAGAGTTGTCAGGAAGTGGAATAGCTTAGAAAGCGACATAGTGGAGGCAGGAACCATACATAGTTTTAAGACTAGGTTTGATAAAGCTCATGGAGCAGGGAGAGAGAGGACCTAGTAGCAATCAGTGAAGAGGCGGGGCCAGGAGCTATGAATCGACCCCTGCAATCACAAATAGGTGAGTACACACACACACACACACACTAGTGGTCACAAGACTACTGCGTATCACATGCACCTCCTGCACTGCAACCTATCCTCTATCTTACGTTAATTTTCTAACACAATTCCCATGTCAGTTTCTAAGCATTCCTTGTAAACGTAGATAATATTGTCTTTGTTTAAGGTTAAGTTACATAAACCTATAAAAATGTATATTTATCCACAACTAAACGAATTAAAAAGAAACTGTTCAAAGGAGCACACCGGTGGTGCGCGCATGGCACTCACACACGCCAAGGCCGAACACTATTACCTGTATGTGTGCTTGTGCTCTCACCTGTCCTTTTCTCCTTCAATGGAAGTGCGCCAGCTCTTGGGCCATCCCTCTTGGCCTCTAATAGAAGGACTTAAGACTCCTTAGCCGTATGTATTTTGTTGACATAATTAAGCGTGCCTCGTATATGGAGTGAGCCACTACTACCTTCTATGCTAGTTTTCTACACTACCCTCACAATAAAACCGGTTCAAGTATATTCGTGTATAATTACGTGATGGGGTATCACGTGGGTGCCGTCCTCGTCCCACCCTTTGTGAACACCGTCCTTGAAGCAGCTATTTTGATGGCCCTGGCCATTCTGTACGTTGTACTTATCCCTTTACAATGTGATGATATTATAACCATACTACTGCGTAGTGAAAGTGAATGTACGAAAACAGATAACAGCTATCAGTGCTCGGCATATGACTAAGCTGAAACAGACTACACAAATGCTTCCTTCATATTATAATAGATATACATAGTGTGTGCAAACCATACATAGGTAGTATACAGTTGCAGGATTTTACATACAACGTATGGGAAACTTGTTTAGCAGAAGTTTCGCTCATTTTGTAGCTGGACTGAAGCAGCACCTTGTGAGCGAAAATTTTCCAACTAAATCAAAGTTTTTCTGTACGTTTCGCCTGTCTTCTGTATATACAGATTAAGGGCGTTATCCTAGCTTAGCTCACTTTACCAGTTTATATATATAAACACCGCCAGAAAGTGCCCCAAAATAGTCGACTAATACCCAGATAACTATTTACTGCTAGATGAACAGGACAACACGTTAAGAGATGCATCTTTACGTCTAGGAATGCCTAGGAATCAAACCCGGGTGTGTCTGTTGTGAGCCAAGCACTATCATTGAGATATGTCACCTATCCAGTTCTCTCTCGAATAGCACGCCTGTTCGACCAGCAACTTAAAGCACCCCCAAAGTAGTGCCAGACACTGGTGCCAGTCACTACCAGCAGCTACATGGTGTCAACACTACCAGCTGCTACATGGTGTCAACACTACCAGCAGCTACATGGTGTCAACGCTACCAGCTGCTACATGGTGTCAACACTACCAGCTGCTACATGGTGTCAACACTACCAGCTGCTACATGGTGTCAACACTACCAGCTGCTACATGGTGTCAACACTACCAGCTGCTACATGGTGTCAACGCTACCAGCTGCTACATGGTGTCAACGCTACCAGCTGCTACATGGTGTCAACGCTACCAGCTGCTACATGGTGTCAACGCTACCAGCTGCTACATGGTGTCAACACTACCAGCTGCTACATGGTGTCAACACTACCAGCTGCTACATGGTGTCAACGCTACCAGCTGCTACATGGTGTCAACGCTACCAGCTGCTACATGGTGTCAACGCTACCAGCTGCTACATGGTGTCAACGCTACCAGCTGCTACATGGTGTCAACGCTACCAGCTGCTACATGGTGTCAACGCTACCAGCTGCTACATGGTGACAACACTACCAGCTGCTACATGGTGTCAACGCTACCAGCTGCTACATGGTGTCAACCTACCAGCTGCTACATGGTGTCAACGCTACCAGCTGCTACATGGTGTCAACGCTACCAGCTGCTACATGGTGTCAACGCTACCAGCTGCTACATGGTGTCAACTACCAGTATTGTCAACTACCAGCTGCTACATGGTGTCAACACTACCAGCTGCTACATGGTGTCAACACTACCAGCTGCTACATGGTGTCAACGCTACCAGCTGCTACATGGTGTCAACGCTACCAGCTGCTACATGGTGTCAACACTACCAGCTGCTACATGGTGTCAACACTACCAGCTGCTACATGGTGTCAACACTACCAGCTGCTACATGGTGTCAACACTACCAGCTGCTACATGGTGTCAACACTACCAGCTGCTACATGGTGTCAACACTACCAGCTGCTACATGGTGTCAACACTACCAGCTGCTACATGGTGTCAACACTACCAGCTGCTACATGGTGTCAACACTACCAGCTGCTACATGGTGTCAACACTACCAGCTGCTACATGGTGTCAACACTACCAGCTGCTACATGGTGTCAACACTACCAGCTGCTACATGGTGTCAACACTACCAGCTGCTACATGGTGTCAACACTACCAGCTGCTACATGGTGTCAACACTACCAGCTGCTACATGGTGTCAACACTACCAGCTGCTACATGGTGTCAACACTACCAGCTGCTACATGGTGTCAACACTACCAGCTGCTACATGGTGTTCAACACTACCAGCTGCTACATGGTGTCAACGCTACCAGCTGCTACATGGTGTCAACACTACCAGCTGCTACATGGTGTCAAACGCCTACTCAGCTGCTACATGGTGTCAACACTACCAGCTGCTACATGGTGTCAACCTACCAGCTGCTACATGGTGTCAACCTACCAGCTGCTACATGGTGTCAACACTACCAGCTGCTACATGGTGTCAACACTACCAGCTGCTACATGGTGTCAACACTACCAGCTGCTACATGGTGTCAACACTACCAGCTGCTACATGGTGTCAACACTACCAGCTGCTACATGGTGTCAACACTACCAGCTGCTACATGGTGTCAACACTACCAGCTGCTACATGGTGTCAACACTACCAGCTGCTACATGGTGTCAACACTACCAGCTGCTATGGTCAACACTCCGTGTCTGTGTCAACACTCCAGCTGCTACATGGTGTCAACACTACCAGCTGCTACATGGTGTCAACACTACCAGCTGCTACATGGTGTCAACACTACCAGCTGCTACATGGTGTGTCAACACTACCAGCTGCTACATGGTGTTCAATACCACCCATGGTGTCAACTCCAGCTGCTACATGGTGTCAACACTACCAGCTGCTACATGGTGTCAACACTACCAGCTGCTACATGGTGTCAACACTACCAGCTGCTACATGGTGTCAAGACTACCAGCTGCTACATGGTGTCAACACTACCAGCTGCTACATGGTGTCAACACTACCAGCTGCTACATGGTGTCAACACTACCAGCTGCTACATGGTGTCAACACTACCAGCTGCTACATGGTGTCAACGCTACCAGCTGCTACATGGTGTCAACACTACCAGCTGCTACATGGTGTCAACGCTACCAGCTGCTACATGGTGTCAACGCTACCAGCTGCTACATGGTGTCAACGCTACCAGCTGCTACATGGTGTCAACGCTACCAGCTGCTACATGGTGTCAACACTACCAGCTGCTACATGGTGTCAACGCTACCAGCTGCTACATGGTGTCAACGCTACCAGCTGCTACATGGTGTCAACACTACCAGCTGCTACATGGTGTCAACGCTACCAGCTGCTACATGGTGTCAACACTACCAGCTGCTACATGGTGTCAACGCTACCAGCTGCTACATGGTGTCAACGCTACCAGCTGCTACATGGTGTCAACACTACCAGCTGCTACATGGTGTCAACGCTACCAGCTGCTACATGGTGTCAACGCTACCAGCTGCTACATGGTGTCAACACTACCAGCTGCTACATGGTGTCAACACTACCAGCAGCTACATGGTGTCAACGCTACCAGCTGCTACATGGTGTCAACACTACCAGCTGCTACATAGTGTCAACAGTATCAGCTGCTACATGGTGTCAACACTACCAGCTGCTACATAGTGTCAACAGTATCAGCTGCTACATGGTGTCAACACTACCACCAGCTACAACAGTGTCAGCAGCCACAGATTGTCCCAGACACGGGTGCCAGACACTACCAGCAGCCAGAGGCAGTGCCAGGTACTATGAAGCAAGCCAAGCCATGCATTAAGTGTGTTTGTGATCAGCAGCAACAACGTTGAGAAACACGCCATGCTTCACCGACCTCCACCTCACCTTAATACGTTTTTTCCCTGACATTATAATCACCTTCACATCAAGTGTTGTCCAAGTGCGCTTTGTTCTGGCCTTAGTGTGTTCACCGTCATTCTTATCTCTTGATATAACTGTTGCCTCATTTGTCAGGTTTCTGCGAAACTTAATTTATAACAAATTCACTTTGTGGTACTTTAAAACGTTATACATTAAATCATTTTACAAAATGTTAAAGAATTAATTTTCAAGTGTGTCGGCCTAACGCAGATCAGTTCGTTCGCGAAGAATAAAAATTACAATAGTGTTGGAACAATTCTCTATAAACCTCACTTTCAAACCTTTTTTTTTTTTACCCAAATAATGGTCCAGTACAGATCGAAACTTCGCCTAAAATTTCCTCTATAACGTGTGGGATAGTTGTGAACCATTCTCCTTAATGTGTATATAAAAATAAATATATTAATATATTTTAACAAATTTAAAGGATTAATAGTTGTGTAGGCCTGATGGAGGTAATATTCTCGCGCCTTATAATGTGAATAATATTGACGCTACTTTCCTATCCAGGAATATTCTTTCATGGTAGAGGTGTGAGCATTAACCCTGTCCATGACATGAATGTGCACCCACACATGCGTGGAGGTCGGTCCAGAGACAACACGTACAATATCTGCACAAAAATGAGTTAAAATGTACTCAAGTATGGAAGGAGTTTGGAGCAAATATACAACCTCATGCCATCTCAATACGTCACTTTTCTTGTACACTGACAAACTAAAATTCCAGAAAAGCTGAATAATACTGGCCGCTGTATGGACGTTAGTGTTTTCTCCCGACAACACGAGGATGCCAGTCATGACTCACGAAATCGTAATGACACGATTACAAACAAACCATACCACGGGTGGGGTTCGAACCCGCGGTCAGAGAGTCTCAAAACTCAAACCGTCGCGTAAGCCACTGGGCCAGCTGGCCCAGTGGCTTACGCGACGGTCTGGAGTTGAGACTCACTGATCGCGGGTTCGAACCCCACCCGTGGTATGGTTTGGGATGCAAGTCATTGCTGAGCTCCAACAATTATTCACAAAACACTAAGAACCCTTTGATTATTCACTCCTTTATTAATTTGCTTCCATCATTACTAATTTTTAGATATCTTAAAAACTTTTTACTATTAATATCAATTTTCAGCTATCTTAATATGTTGTCAATACCAATATGCTGCAATCGTGATTAATTTACTATCAAATTACATATATCACAATCAGAATATAAATAAAACAAATCCACTAGTCGCAGTCCAAATAATTCCCATAATTCACCAAAGGTTATAAGACACCACAAATTTTGAGGAAAGGGTAGATCTCCCTATTATTTCCGCTAAAACTGAGTTGTTAGGTTCTCAGATAGTGAGGCAACTCAAACCTGGCCACCAGGGTAAGGTTTTCCAGCGTTGGGGAGAGCAGGGGTACAGGTGATGAGCGTCAGATAGGGTGAGTAGGCCTATTATTATTCTGAAGGTATTATTATAATCAAAACTAAGCGCTAAACCCACATGGGTCATACAGCGCTGTCTCAAGGTAGAAACAGCTTAGTAAATCAGATACAGCCCATTCTCGCAGCTAGAGCGATAAACGTTCAAATTTGAACGGTTACTATATTTCCTAGGCCACATCGTTTCCAAACTCAGCATAGCCTGTATTTTTAATATGATTGTATTTAAATGTTTTCACAGGTTTGTGTAGCCTAACCTTGTCCAAGTTAACACAGCCTAAAGTAACTTAACGCGATTTGTAGATAAATAGGAAGCGTTTGGAACTGATTGACATCAAGCAAAACTTCAAAATCTGATTTTTTTTTTTTAAACGAGTCAAGGTTGTCAGATAAAGAGGTGGAGACAGGTACTATACACAGTTTCAAGAGTAGGTAGGACTGGATCATTCAGAACTGACTTTTATACCTGGCACATGTTAGGTTTATCATTTAGTCCCAGAGCAGAGCATATTTCTCATGAAACACACTGCAGAAACTTAGAAATATGCAGTGGTTTTGTAACAAACTATTGTCACCACTAGTATGAGGAGAGGCTGAAGGAAGTGAACCTGACCACCACAACGAAGGGAAGTGCTAGTGCAGACACAGTTATGCCAGACAACATTTTAAGAGGAACTGAAAAGACTGAAAAGGGTACACTATTTTAATATGCGAGGTAAATTAATAAAGAGTAGGAATCCAAGAGCCAGAAAATAGTAATTCTGGTCGAAATAGTGCAGGAGACAAGGTCAGGAGCAGCGACAAGTATAAATTGATGATTACGTGCATACCCACGCATGCCCGGACAGACACAGACGCTGACTGACTGATTCTCTTTCTCTCTCTAGGAAAGCTCTAGGACAAGTTTTTTTCTATAGAAGTGGCCAAGTGCCAAAATGTGTGACAAGCAGAAGAAACTAGTTTTTAAAAGCCAATTAACACATATAAATTAAGTGGATTCCACAAGAGAAAAGTGAGAAGTGTGTACGAGGTGTTGCGTTACTATAACAACACCAAATTACTGAGGCTGAAGTGAGGCAAGAGGAGGTAACAACCCGGGCGGGGCAACAAGCAGCCGCCTGTACACACTCAATTACATCACACACGTCTACACGCATCACATCCAGATGCTGGTCAGTGCTAGTCTTGACCTCTTGGGTAGCAAGTATACTTGCATGATAATGAAGCACAATGATCCTGTAATCCACTGGTCACTTTATATATACACTAGTGAACTACAATCTGTAACTGTAATTACAATTAACAATGAGCACCGCGATCATAACTGAACAGCTATCAATAAGAAGGCCTGGTCTGAGAGTGGGCGGAAGTGGGGTCATGATCCCAGGAAGCATCTATAGGTAACCAACAGGTTACCTATTTTACGAGTATATAGAATTAAGTGTAGCAAGGAGGGACCCTAGGGACGTGTCAGTCGTAAGAATGTACACTCGTGGAAGTGCATACAACCAGAAAAAAACCTGCAAGATGTGTTCCATCTTCATCAGTCACACTCAGCAGTACATGTCCACACCTCAAGTGTAAATTACTCCACAGACCCTATTTTCTGTTGAGAAGTATAAAATTTCACATCTTGGGTGTTACAGTAAATATGTGACAAGGATGTTACACTTTTCAGCTCATCACTCCCTCTCCTTATTTTTAAATGTATTTAATTTTGTTTTTCAAGTTTCACACTAACGTCTTGAGCTCCGGTACCCACTGAAAGCTGTCATGCTTATCTGCTGTCTGCCTTTCACGTGTCCTCCTCTCCCTTCTTCATTTGTTCTCGCCAGTTAATATTTCTGTAATATACTTTTTGCTTCCTCTACCTATCCATCCATTAACTGCTCAATTGGAGTTCTCTTCCAATATTTATTCATTATATTTTTAATATGTAGATGAATGGTTCAGAGAACCGACAAGTTGATAAATTAGACACATATGCAACACTTGGGTATCTTTAGGGAATTCTTCACTTGCCTAACCCTTGGGCACGACCTACTTCCACATTGGTCAAATGTGACACCACCTACGACTGCTGCACCTCTCCTGCCTACGGTATATAAGCTACTTCTTCGCACATACTCTGTATTCTTTTCAAGATTGATGGACTGACAACATCGACTCAAGGTTGAGGGACTGATTACCTCAAACTCCTCCTGTTCTCCACGATTCTCCTTTGTATGGACTGATGAAGCCACTGTGTGGCGAAACGTTTCCTCAATAAAGATACCCAAGTATTGCATGTGTGTCTAATTTATCATATTTTTAACATACTTTTCTAATTTATTTTCCCATAATTTAGGAATTGTTGAATATTTTAAGTATATTTTGTCTCAATAAACTTTCTCCCTGAAGTACTTTCTTCATCATATCTGAAGCTATGAAGTAATAAGACCTCACATGATAGCCACCAGAGGAATATAAAAAAATGATTACTCAAAACCGAACTCTCAGTGGGACCAATGCAATCCAAACCCAAGTGTACATGTAAACAAGTGTACATGTAAACAAGTGTACATGTAAACACCAGTGTATAAGTAAACACCGGTGAACATCTAAACACCAGTATACATGCAAACACTAGTGTATATTATTATTATTCTTACCGTGACCACTAATTCTGACTAATATAGATTAATTTGTAGTATTTTCAAAGTATGACAAATTACTAGGTACATAACTTGGCATTTTGTTTAAGATAAAAAAAATACATGCATGACAAAAGTAAGCATTTTCGAAGAAATAACCAGCAAAAAAAATGAAGTACCAGTTAGTAAAATCAGGAGCTGCCTTAGGACGCACGCACGCACACACGCGCACGCACGCACACACGCACGCACACACACGCACACACACACATCCAGTCTGGGGAGCATAAGATAATCATTGCAGTGATGTATAACCCACCACAGAACTGCAGGAGGCCAGGAGAAGAATACGATGAGAACAACAGAGCGATGGTGGACACCCTGGCGGAGGTGGCAAGAAAAGCACACATGAGCAGAGCGAAGCTACTGGTCATGGGAGATTTCAACCACAGGGAGATCGACTGGGAGAACCATGAACCACGTGGGGGTCCAGAAACTTGGAGAGCCAAGATGATGGACGTGGTACTGGAAAACCTGATGCACCAACATGTCAGGGACACGACCAGAGAGAGGGGAGAAGATGAACCAGCAAGACTGGACCTTGTATTCACCCTGAACAGCTCAGATATTGAAGACATAACGCACGAGAGCCCCTGGGAGCCAGTGACCATATGGTGCTTAGCTTTGAGTACATTGTAGAGATACAGGTGGAGAGGGAAACAGTACCGATAGAGACAAACCAGACTTTAAAAGAGGAAACTACACGGGCTTGAGGAATTTCCTGCAGGACATCCAGTGGGAAAGGGAAATGGAAGGACTGACAATAAATGAAATGATGGAATACGTAGGGGCAAAGTGCAAGGAGGCAGAGGAACGGTTTATACCCAGAGGCAAATGTTTAAATGGGAAGGCCAGAAAGAGCCCCTGGTTTACCCAAAGGTGCAGGGAGGCAAAGAATCAGAGTATCAGAGAATGGAAACGGTACAGAAGGCAAAGAACCCAAGTAAACAAAGAGATTAGTAGAAGAGCTAGAAACGAGTATGCACAAGTACGGAGGAGGCCCAGAAACAGTACGAAAACGACATAGAATCGAAAGTTAAGTCCGACCCGAAACTGATGTTCAGTCACATCAGAAGGAAGACAACAGTCAAGGACCAGGTGATAAGGCTGAGGAGAGAAGATGGGGAACTCACAAGTAATGATCAAGAGGTATGTGAGGAGCTCAACTTGAGGTTTAAGGAAGTATTCACAATGGAGGAAGGAAGGCAGCTGGGTAGACAGGACATGGTTCGTCACCAACAAGGGATGTACCAAGTGCTAGAGGGCATACACACAACTGAGGAGGAAGTGAAGCAGTTACTCAGTGACCTCGATACCTCAAAGGCAATGGGTCCGGACAATATCTCCCGTGGGTTCTTCGGGAAGGAGCTGAGGTACTGAGTGTGCCACTTACCACAATATTCAACACATCCCTTGAAACTGGGCAGCTACCTGAGGTATGGAAGAAGGCCAACGTAGTCCCCATTTTTAAAAAGGAGACAGAAAAGAGGCACTAAACTATAGACCGGTGTCACTTACATGTATAGTGTGCAAAGTCCTGGAGAAAATCATCAGGAAAAGAATGGTGGAACACCTTGAGCGGAACAGGATAATAAACACCAGACAGCATGGATTCCGGGAAGGCAAATCCTGTGTAACAAACCTCCTAGAGTTCTATGATAAAGTAACAGAGGTAAGGCAGGAGAGAGAAAGGGTGGGTTGATTGCATTTTCCTGGACTGCAGGAAGGCCTTCGACACAGTTCCTC
Source organism: Cherax destructor (assembly GCA_009830355.1). Lineage (NCBI taxonomy): Eukaryota > Metazoa > Arthropoda > Malacostraca > Decapoda > Parastacidae > Cherax > Cherax destructor. The sequence goes on along the minus strand of WNWK01027745.1, from coordinate 14,965 downwards.
ACATGAGATTAGTAAAGAAGATGGAAGAACAAGCAGGTATAACAGGAAGGGCACTGGAATGGATCAGGGAATACCTCAAAGGAGGCAACAACGGGTCATGGTGCGTGGTGAGGTATCACAGTGGGCGCCTGTGACGAGTGGTGTACCGCAGGGTCAGTCCTAGGACCAGTGTTATTCCTGGTATATGTAAATGACATGACGGATGGGATAGACTCAGAAGTGTCTCTATTCGCGGATGATGTGAAAATAATGAGGAGAATCACATCGGAAGAGGACCAGGCAGGGCTGCAAACAGACCTGGACAAGCTCGACAGCTGGTCTAGCAGTTGGCTTCTCGAATTCAATCCTCCAAATGCAAAGTCATGAGGATCGGAGAAGGGCAAAGAAGACCGCTGACAGAGTACAAGCTAGGCGGACAAAGGCTACAAACCTCGGCAAAGGAGAAAGACCTTGGAGTGAGTATAACGCCTAGCACGTCTCCGGAGGCACACATCAACCAGATAACTGCGGCAGCATATGGGCGTCTGGCAAACCTTAGATTAGCGTTCCGTTACCTTAACAAGGAATCGTTCAAGACACTGTATACCGTGTACGTCAGGCCCATACTAGAATATGCAGCACCAGTCTGGAACCCACACCTGGTCAAGCACGTAAGGAAACTAGAGAAAGTGCAAAGGTTTGCGACAAGGTTAGTTCCACAACTCAGGGTCTGTCTTATGAAGAAAGGTTGAGGAAATAGGACTAACAACACTGGAGGAAAGAAGGGTCAGAGGAGACATGATAACGACATACAAAATACTGCGGGGAATTGACAAGGTAGATAGTGACAGGTTGTTTCAGAGAGGGAACACAGAAACAAGGGGACACAACTGGAAGTTGAAGACTCAGATGAGTCAAAGGGATGTCAGGAAACATTTCTTCAGCCACAGAGTAGTCAGGAAGTGGAATGGACTAGAGAAAGATATAGTGGAGGCAGGAACCATACATAGTTTTAAGACAAGGTATGATAAAGCTCATAAAGCAGGGAGAGCAGAGACCCAGTAGCAGACAGCGAAGAGGCGGGGCCAGGAGCTGAGTCTCGACCCCTGCAACCACAATTAGGTGAGTACACACACACACACATAGCTGAAACAAATATAAGTTTACACCAACCATAAAATTTCCACTTCGCATCACACTCGCCATCTAAGGTAAATTGACCAGACGTGGTAGCAATGGACGAGGGGAAGGGGGGTTAACGCTCAAGGTTACGGTCAGGTACTGGTGGGGAACAAAACCAATAAACTGTTCTGCTTAGGGAGATTTAAGAAACGTTGTTAGTGTGGAGGAGATTGTAAGGTAACTATGTGCTTTCACTGAAGTGTGTGAGGGAGTATTGTAAGGAATACTGTGTGCCTTGACTGTAGTGTGTGAGGGAGTATTGTAAGGAATAACTGTGTGCCTTGACTGTAGTGTGTGAGGGAGTATTGTAAGGAATAACTGTGTGCCTTGACTGTAGTGTGTGAGGGAGTATTGTAAGGAATAACTGTGTGCCTTGACTGTAGTGTGTGAGGAGGATTGTAAGGAATAACTGTGTGCCTTGACTGTAGTGTGTGAGGAGATTGTAAGAATAACTGTGTGCCTTGACTGTAGTGTGTGAGGAGTATTGTAAGGAATAACTGTGTGCCTTGACTGTAGTGTGTGAGGAGTATTGTAAGGAATAACTGTGTGCCTTGACTGTAGTGTGTGAGGGAGGATTGTAAGGAATAACTGTGTGCCTTGACTGTAGTGTGTGAGGGAGGATTGTAAGGAATAACTGTGTGCCTTGACTGTAGTGTGTGAGGGAGGATTGTAAGGAATAACTGTGTGCCTTGACTGTAGTGTGTGAGGGAGTATTGTAAGGAATAACTGTGCCTTGACTGTAGTGTGTGAGGAGTATTGTAAGGAATAACTGTGCCTTGACTGTAGTGTGAGGAGGATTGTAGGAATAACTGTGTGCCTTGACTGTAGTGTGTGAGGGAGGATTGTAAGGAATAACTGTGTGCCTTGACTGTAGTGTGTGAGGGAGTATTGTAAGGAATAACTGTGCCTTGACTGTAGTGTGTGAGGGAGGATTGTAAGGAATAACTGTGTGCCTTGACTGTAGTGTGTGAGGGAGGATTGTAAGGAATAACTGTGTGCCTTGACTGTAGTGTGTGAGGGAGGATTGTAAGGAATAACTGTGTGCCTTGACTGTAGTGTGAGGAGGATTGTAAGGAATAACTGTGTGCCTTGACTGTAGTGTGGAGGAGGATTGAGGAATAACTGTGTGCCTTGACTGTAGTGTGTGAGGGAGTATTGTAAGGAATAACTGTGTGCCTTGACTGTAGTGTGTGAGGGAGTATTGTAAGGAATAACTGTGCCTTGACTGTAGTGTGTGAGGGAGGATTGTAAGGAATAACTGTGTGCCTTGACTGTGGCGTGTACATTCTTTGCTTGTTTGGTGAGGCCAGAAAATACAGAAGAATGGAGATGCTTGAGGTTCACTGGTGTGGCCGACGTTAGCAAGAAACATGGCTTGTAAACAGCCTACCTAACGTTTTGAGGAATCTGTAGCTGAGTAGTTTAAGGTGTAACGTTGGGAATTAAACTACTACACTCGTCGACAGCGACCAACTAGGGTTCAAATCCTGCTGGCTGCGATATTTCTGTGCATATCATTAAGCTGGTTTCCGCTAGGTGCATTATATATATATGTGTGTGTGTGTGTGTCTCTCTCTCGTCGAATTCGTAAAACTTGCGATTTTGGCTTAAATAGCAACGCTCTTCTTGCCGAATAAGGCAAGCGAAAATTTGTGTATGCAATAATTTCGCAAAAACCATTCTGAACCTAACGAAAAAAAATATATTTCATTGTGTTTGTTTATTAAATTATTGTAAACTTATCTAAAATATATTTAGTTGGATTAGGTTAAATTAAATTGCACTTGTTATAATAAGGTTAGGTGAATTTTCTAAGGTTCTTTTGGTACAAAATTATTAATTTTTTACATTAACATAAATGAAAAATATATATATATTTAAACGTATAAGAGAAAAATTTAGAAAGGACTTAATTTTAAACGAGTTCTTGCTAATTGACCAATTTTACTTATTCGGGACGACATATATATATGAGCAGATACTTAGTGAGGTAAATCTGAAGGGGCCATATAGCATCTGCGGAATGAGATAATCATGTTTGATCCAAGGAAAAGGACAGCTCTCATTCCTTAGATCAAGAGGGGGAGTTACAGATCTCAAAATTGGCAGCTACTGGAGATGAAGATGCCAGGCTTGGTGAGGTCACCACACAACCTCACAAAATAACTTGGCTATACATATATTCAAAACGTATGTCAATCTAAAAAAAATTGTTAAGATAATGAACATCATTTTTTATAATACAGCAAAAATAAATGTGAAAAGATATTTGGTGTGATTTTGTGTAATACGAAAATTTGGAAATATGGATTGCAAAAAAAAAAATTAAAAAAATGTCGAAATATACAGCGAAAATACACTGTGAGTGCAGCATTATGGTAGGATAATATAACCCCAGGGAGGGGAATATGATGTAACCCCAGGGAGGGGAATATGATGTAACCCCAGGGAGGGGAATGTGATGTAACCCCAGGGAGGGGAATATGATGTAACCCCAGGGAGGGGAATATGATGTAACCCCAGGGAGGGGAATATGATGTAACCCCAGGGAGGGGAATATGATGTAACCCCAGGGAGGGGAATGTGATGTAACCCCAGGGAGGGGAATATGATGTAACCCCAGGGAGGGGAATATGATGTAACCCCAGGGAGGGGAATATGATGTAACCCCAGGGAGGGGAATATGATGTAACCCCAGGGAGGGGAATATGATGTAACCCCAGGGAGGGGAATATGATGTAACCCCAGGGAGGAATATGATGTAACCCCAGGGAGGGAATGTGATGTAACACCAGGGAGGGAATATGATGTAACCCCAGGAAGGGGAATATGATGTAACCCCAGGGAGGGGAATGTGATGTAACCCCAGGGAGGGGAATGTGATGTAACCCCAGGGAGGGGAATGTGATGTAACCCCAGGGAGGGGAATATGATGTAACCCCAGGGAGGGGAATATGATGTAATCCCAGGAAGGGGAATATGATGTAACCCCAGGGAGGGGAATATGTAACCCCAGGGAGGGGAATATGATGTAACCTCAGGGAGGGGAATATGATGTAACCCCAGGGAGGGGAATATGATGTAACCCCAGGGAGGGGAATGTGATGTAACCCCAGGGAGGGGAATGTGATGTAACCCCAGGGAGGGGAATGTGATGTAACCCCAGGGAGGGGAATGTGATGTAACCCCAGGGAGGGAAATGTGATGTAACCCCAGGGAGGGGAATGTGATGTTACCCCAGGGAGGGGAATGTGATGTAACCCCAGGGAGGGGAATATGATGTAACCCCAGGGAGGGGAATATGATGTAACCCCAGGGAGGGGAACATGATGTAACCCCAGGGAGGGGAACATGATGTAACCCCAGTGAGGGGAACATGATGTAACCCCAGGGAGGGGAACATGAAGTAACCCCAGGGAGGGAACTATGATGTAACCCCAGGGAGGGGAATATGATGTACTCCAGATTAGCTAACACCCACCTGTTAATATTTCCTATAGGCCAATGTGTAGCAGTCAGTCCTTACCACATTACAATATACACGTTATAATAAGCTCAAATAAGCGAGTCGTGATGCACATGTGTGCACTTGAATCCTCTCTCTGATATAACGCTGCCCATCTATCACCATAACATACGCTTACTTTCCAACCAACATTTAAAATGAGTGACAGTTTCAGCCGCAGACTTCCTGCCTAATTAAAGCCACGTAAACGAGGTGATGAATTTTGTTAATGTGGGAACCGGGATGAATGACGAGAGAATAATGACCACTTTCACTCTGTTAAAACAGGTTTGAGCGACGTTCACTTCTTCAGCACAATACAACACACAAGAAACTCCTCAACAATACTGATAAAAAATGAAGAATCGTGCAGTGAGAGATGATGATGATGAGGAAGAAGAGAACATAAGAGTAGAAAGGATGGGGAGGAATAAGAATACTAGTATGGAAGACGAAGAAGAATAAGAGATCGATGGAAAAGGCAAATTAATAGGAAAAGGAAGAGCAGGGTAAAAGGAGAGAAAAGAAAAAATGACGAAAAATAGAAAAGGAAAACAATAAAAGTGGGAAGAGAGGATAATATAAACTAAAAGTAGAAGACTAAGAGAAGGAAGGTTAAGAGGAGAGTGAAGGGTAGGAGGAGTGATAAGTGTGACGAATAAGAGGGGACAGAAAAAAGTCCAAGATTCTTGTACAAATACTAGCATGGTGTGATCTCCACTATTCTATGTACTTCTCACTGTCAGGTGCACACGAAAAATAAAATAAAATCAATCGTAAGTAAAAATATATAAAAGAAACTAGAACATACTTGGCTAGTTTTAAAAATAGGTTGGACAAGTACGTGAGTGTGTGAGTTAGACCTGCCTAGCATGGAACAGCATTCCTGCTGCAGGGCACCTTCCTTCTTACGTTCTAAAAAAAAAAATAAAAAAAAAAATACTCCATATCAACACGCGTCCATAAACACTTTTTAACAATTGGATTTCATCAGCAGTGCTGCTACTCGATTCTATATAATTACACTACACACACACACTCAGTGAGGAGGGGAGAGCGAGGTCCTTTCCAAGCAGAGTCGGTCAAAGCCCAACTACTGTAAAAAGTATTAACGTGAAATTACTTTTCTCTTAATTTTGGTCGCCAAATAACTTAAAACCTCGCCTAGCATTACTAAAAAAATAATGTTATTTGCCTTAATTTTATTAAACCTATCTTAGGACACTTAATGGTATTATGCCGAGGTACTACCAATGGTACCAGTCACATGGTGATGATGCAGAAAAATACCACAAACCTCTCAGAGGTTAAAACAAGTGATAAAACCTAGTAAACTGCTCACCTAAGAACTAATAAATTAAACGACAAAATAATGAGAGGGAAACCAAGTTAGAAACCCAGCACAGAAATAAACACGACATACCAATAAACTAGAACTACAACATACAACAAAACACGACATACTAATAAACTAGAACTACAGAATACAACCAAACACAGACATACTAATCAAAATGGTTTCCGGAAAACAAAAATGTTTCCTGGTAATTACAACACCTTGAACAGTGTTGTATATTGGTGCTGAGGTGGGCAAGGTGAGGGGCAAGTGAGCACAACCACGCGTCCACCAGTGTGAGTACAGACAAGGTCTTGACACCTGTGACTCCTCACACACCAGGGGTCATCACCCCGTCCCTCACCTTCATACACAGGAAGAACACGTACCAGGAAGGTCTGGGAGGTGTGCCTTGATGCTGGTGGAAACCTCGTGATCAAAGGAATTGGAGCTATCCTTCCCTTAAATTAAAACTGACTACCTATCATTTTCAAGGCCTTGTATGACCTAACGGGCTTCCCAGCAAATAATAATAATCTAAAAGCAGGTGAGAAGTTTGTTGACATTTTCATTACATATTCATATCTTGATCATCAACATTACTTTCCAAACTCTGCATGACGTTCAAGATCAGGAAGGTACAGAGGAGGCTAGACAAACTGCACTGCGGTCTTCTACAACTTTCGTAAATTTACAAGACGAATATAATTCCGGCATATTATTGAAGACGCGCATAAATCCTTAATACAGGAGACATGATCAAACAGTTGATCATGTTGCGTCCATAAATTGGAAAAGACCAGATATTTTGAAAGAAGGATGGACCAGCATAAGCAAGGAAAACCGTGCTAATTTTAACGCTGTATTGAGATTGTCGAGCGCTGCCAGACGTGCTGCGCCAGTTCTATTTAATTTCCTTATTTGTGATTAAGTATACCTTTATATGGGTTTATGAAACCTACCCTAAATTAACCTAAAACAAATCTATATACAGGAAGCATTCGGAAAGGGACGCTGGGTAATGCATAAGAAAATGAAAGATGCAAAATGAGGATAAGTTGCAAGACAGCGTCTGTAAAGGTAGCATTACAAAAAAATTGAATGACCAACCTGTGGATGGATAGCTATGGAACATAGCTAGTCAACAAACTGAAAGGTCGTAACATTGTATTTCCAGAGCACTAGGATGTACGAGGTCATTAAGCGTTCTTGTTAATAAAAATAATCATACAGGTATACACAGTAACGCTCATGCTGAAACTAACCCTCAAAAATAAAAACCAACCACGCTAACAAGCATACAACAAGCAATGAGTATCACATGAAGTTAAAATAAGCTGACATAAACTGGGTCGCACTCCACACCAATACCCAAGGTCTGAGTGCAATTGGTCTATAACCGTTAGAAGATATTAATATTATCATCATTATCATGGTGGAGCGCTAAGCCCCTAGGGATTATACAGCACCTGTCTGGGAGTGATGGAAGATATTCAGACTCAATTCAGGGAACTGGAGCACAGATCAAATTCCCTAGATCAAGAGCCCCTCACAAGCGTCAAGGAACCTTAAAAGAATAGTTGCCGTGTATTATTATTATTATTATTATTTTCACAGTTCAGGGAGCAGCGCCAACCTGTCGAGGGCCTAGGAAACGGAAGGTATCAGATTCCATCTAAGAAAGGGGAGGTCAGGACGAATTCCTTGGCTCAGAAAGTCCTTCACTGGCATCAAGGATCCTCCCTTGTGAGGTTTGTAGTGTTTAGATTCAGAGATATATCATAATCCTTCGTGCTTTGCAGCGGCCCATATATTGTATATGTTTTAGAGAGGCTGTGAGAAAAAGAAAATGATCCCTGTATACTTTAAAACTAGAATATCTTGCCTGGCTTCAAGAAATAGCCGGAAAACCTCACACGTTACCACCATCACGCATCCATCCCACAAATACAGTATCACAAGCACGCATCGTCCAAAACATGCAGCCTCCAACACACGTAGCCATTCTCCACACGCAATTTCTCCCCACATTCAATTCCCTCTCACGTGCAATTCCCCTTCCCCCACGCATGTGCACGCACGCAATTCACCTTCCCCCATGCATGTGCACGCACGCAATTCCCCTTCCCCTACGCATGTGCAAGCACGAAATTCCCCTCCCTCCATGCACGTAATTTACTTCCATCTCCAACGTTCTATATTTTATGATTGGAAAAAATATAAAAATTATATAAAATGCATATTATTATTATTATTGTTATGGGAAGCGCTAAATCCGTAGGGATTATACAGCGCCAGTGGGGAAGGATGGAAGTCATTCAGGATTAATTTAGGGAATTGGAGAACAGATCCAATTCACTAGATCAAGAGCCCCTCACTATCATCAAGGAACCTCCGTTGAGGGGTACAAAAAGCATAGTACAGCAAAACTATATAAAACAATAAATGAAGCAATCCGGAAGGGAGGCTACAATTCTTGCGTCCTTACCAGAGGCCAGAGCCGTGTGTTGACCTGTAAGGCGGAAAAGGTACTACAACTGGCATAATGAACCTCCAATGTTGCGAACATGTGTTGCTAGCTAGTAGTGAACGTCTATAGCTAGCTTGTATTAATATGTTAAATAAGTATTAAACCTATATGGGTCATACAGTGTGCTTCAGTGTAGTGATGTGTAAGGGTATTATTTGGTTAATGAAGTTGCGGATGCAAGATTTTTATCAAGAGCTGTACAATAGGTTTATTTCTGTTAAAAAGCCAGAGCAAGTCTGCGTCAGTGGTGGGACTTACCGCGAGGTTCGTGAGCACGTCAGGGTGCTGCAAATATCGCAAGTGAATACTGTGTATTCCTTGTTAGGGGAGGCTATTAACATATGGTGAACTGATTGTTTAGCCTGGTAAGTGTTTACACCACTATCCGTGGTGTGCAAGTTGTGTTACCGATTCGTAATCGTGCAAGTTTCCCACATTTGTTGTTTGATGGAAAACAATTTGTTGTACACTAGCTCGTACAAAAGTTGTCAACTACTTATGAGTCAAGTGTGTATTGGAAAATAGTACAAGACAAGGAATCCCCTTCCACTCCCAGTCATATGGGAGATTAGTAGGACGTTAATAGTTTATCGAGAGGATGAGTCTGCATTTTCATTTCCCTAAACATCATTGTTGTGAGACCCAACAAAAAAAGGGACTTGTTTGTGCCAGCTAGAAATGAGACAACCACTGTTATAATAGGAAGTGCAATAGTACGTAGGGAGTGGAATTTCTGGATAGTTTGTAACGCAGTCTAAAACGATAACATATGATGATGTGGACAGTGACAATGTGTGTGATAGTGGGGAACACTGTATATAACTGCTGTGAAAATAATGGCCGGCTCTCGTAAATATCATTGAATTTTGAATAAAAAAGGCACAATACTGTGGTTGGAACAATACACAAATAACCTACCCATAGGAGACTTAACTTATGACGAGGTTTCGGTCCGATTTTGACCAGTTAATTGTCCAAGTCGGACCGAAACGTCGTCATAAGCTTTAATCTCTTATGTGTGGGTTATGTGTGTCCTTGAATAATTGTGTGTAACCTGGAGTAGCGTGAGAAGATGACTTATAGTGTTGAGAGAGAAGCACGGGTTCGTAGCACAGATGTGAGTTCTCGGGTATGGAAGGGAAAAGGAACTAGTTTGCAGCATGCGTGTATATCTAGATTGTAGTGAACGGGTACAGCAAACGCGTATTGCTAGCTCGTAGCGAACATGTATTGTGGACGAGAAAGCTTGCAGCGAACATATGTTGTGATCTAAAGCAACATCAATAACCTTTCCATCAATACCTACAGGCAACCTGTAGACAATTCCAGGGGTCACTGCTCCCGCGGCCAGGGGTCTGGTTGACAGCCTGATCAATCAGGCTGTAGGTGCTGGCCGTACGCAGTCCAACCTAAGACACCACAGCCCGACTGATAAGAAACTAACTTGAGGAACTTGTCAAGTTTCCCTCTTGAAAATAGCTAGGGGAGGGTTGGCATACTAGACACGACACCCGTACAACTTGTCTACATTAAGTGATAAAGAGAGCCATTATCCACTTTTATTTTTACACAATAATAGTATCATGGGAACGCAAACATAAATAAAAGAGGTGGCTCGAGTATTGTTTCTAAAGAAAAAGGCAACTCAAACAATGCGTGGTACAGCAAAGCAGGAAGTATTGCAAGAGAGGTGATTTCCGTGTTTACTTTCCGGCTGCAATGTTACAACAAGGCTCTTTGCGTCTCGCGGTTTGCGGAGAAAAAGCTTGTTAACTTGCGCTACAATAAACTCCAAGTTATATACACAAGGAAAGAAGCGAGGTTGACAGATGGTGATAAATGAGGGAAGATGGTGCTATGGAATAGCTATACCAGAATGCACGGTGTAACACTGCGAAGATCGATAACACCACCCAACAATGATATCACCAGTGTTGGGTGGTGATTTTATCTGAATGCAGTGATACGACGTGTAATCTGGTATCACTATTCTTTATTATCGCCACCACCACTACCCCTACCTCTAGGAACGTTCATGCAACCACCACCCCTACCACTAGTAACGTTCATGCAACCACCACCACCACCTCTAGGAACGTTCATGCAACTACCACCACCACCCCTACCACTAGTAACGTTCATGCAACCACCACCACCCCTACCACTAGTAACGTTCATGCAACCACCACCACCACCCCTACCACTAGTATCGTTCATGTAACAACCACCACTACCCCTACCACTAGTAGGATTCATGCAACCACCACCACCCTTACCACTAGTAACGTTCATGAAACCACCACCACCCCTACCACTAGTAACGTTCATGCAACCAACACCACTACCCCTACCACTAGTAGGGTTCGTGCAACCAACACCACCCCTACCACTAGTAGGGTTCATGCAACCACCACCACCCCTACCACTAGTAACGTTCATGCAACCAACACCACCCCTACCACTAGTAACGTTCATGCAACCAACACCACCCCTACCACTAGTAACGTTCATGCAACCAACACCACCCCTACCACTAGTAACGTTCATGCAACCACCATCCCTACCACTAGTAACGTTCATGCAACCACCACCACCATCCCTACCACTAGTAACGTTCATGCAACCACCACCACCCCTACCACTAGTAACGTTCATGCAACCACCACCACCTTATGTCGATAAACACTGTTGACGCATCTGATAATGTGGCCGTTACACCTCTCCTTATCTATTAACTAGTATCTAGAGTACAATTACTCATCATCTGTAGTCTGCAATTAATTAGAATATGTTAGTTACCATTTTGTCCTAGGCACATGTCGATTAGACACTAGGCCTGTTGTATATGCGTGCGTGCGTGCGTGCGTATATATATATATATATATAAGCCAGAGGCGGCTCGAACCTACGAACTTTGGGATAAATTTCGCAGTATTATCCACACCAAACAAGATTCTGGCGCCCAGCAGCTAGGATAGGCGTTTGCTCCGGAGTTCATAGGTAGAGCCTCCTCTAGCCTAAGATAAATATTTGTAAATATTTCACTTGTTCTGCATTTTATAAACATTTTGATATCTTTCCTTGGTCAGTGCATGTGGGAGATACAGAAAAAACTAATCACCGAGTGCAAGCGGCTATAGAGCAAACGCCTAGCTTGGCTGGGCGTCAGTCATGTCTGGTCTGGCTTGGTGTGGATAGTACTGTGTACTTTGTCCCAAAGTCTGTAGGTTCAAACCCTCCTGCTTGTATAATGGGAATATGATTGCCGTTTTCCAGCTGTCTGGTACGCTTCCCATCTCCAGGGATATGTTGTAGCTCATTCCTATAAGTTCACACAATTCTTCCACTCCTTCTTTCAGTATCCATGGTGATATGTCGTCTGATTCCATGGATTTTGATGTGTAACTGTTTAATAAATGAATTCTATCCAATATATGCTTATTAGCTTTTTCAACCCTGCATTCTGGAAGTATCCTTGTTTCCTCAGCGAGTAATATCTCTGCTTAAGTCTTCGCAAATTTCTCTATCGTCTTCTGTGAGTTCCCTTCCTTCCCTCTTCAGCTTTATTACTAGATCTTTCACAGTTATCTTCCTCTTTATGTGACTGTCTAGTAGTTTCGACTCTTGATTTGGTCTTTGCTGCTATGTCATTTTCAATCTGACGTTGACTTTCTCTGCTTATCTTTGCATATTCATTCTTCGCGCGCGCCTGTGTCAATTCCTTGCGTGACGACTCACAAATGGTTAAGACATGTGAAAGTATTTTATCCACAGTGGCATGTTATCAATCTGGATATAAACACTGACTTTGCCTATTGTAAATAACTCAAAGCCACTCAAACTCCTTAAATTAAACTATGCCTTTCTAATTACTGGTTATTTTAAATAGATTATATTATATAAATTTATAAATAGTTCAATACTATTCACTTGATTAGCTATCAAAATGTTGGGACCGCCCCTGGACATACTAGTTAGCCCTGTAATCTGACTACCACCTACACAATATGCCTAAGGTGATTTATAATAAAGCTATCAAACAACAAAAACACCACCTTGTGTGTATGTGTATATTTCTTTTATGTATTTGTTATTGCCTGAAATATAACGTAAATATTTATATCTACTGTATGATGTGTGTGTTCGTATATAATAATGACCAATGACCTTATTCCTAGTGTTTATAACTTCCCTATAAACCTTTATTTCATTGCATTACAAAAAACAGTAAATTTTAATTTAAGAAAAAATTGCTAAATAAAAACTATTATTTATATGAAAGAAAAGTATGATATATAATAGAAAAAAATATATGTTGGGTAAAAGGAAACAAGTGCAACTAATATAACATTAACACAGGTTGACCATGAGCTGAGTAACGTGGTTCACCAGGTTAACCATGAGCTGAGTAACGTGGTTCATCAGGTTGACCATGAGCTGAGTAACGTGGTTCACCAGGTTGACCATGAGCTAAGTAACGTGGTACAAACATCCTAATCTCATGTAATGACCAAGTAACAGCAACTCTTAAAAAGTTGGACAATTTTTTAGTGTCTTCATCGCTTTAAAGAAGTCTCTCAGCTCAAGCTGACAAATTTTATTATTTCATATAAGAAAACCATCCTATGTGATGGAATATTACAAGGGAACATAGCTAGCTTGTGCTTCTGCACAAACTCATCATGTGAAACAGTTACACATGCGCTTGTAGCCACTAATGTTAAAACAAATGACTGCTTTAAGCCAATGGAATCGCCTGGTACCAGCCTTCATATCTGGTCTAATGACACACACTATCATGTAGTAAGATTTTTTAAATTAAGATTTACCTGTTATAAGGGCTCTTCTATCTCCGCAGCCCGTCCTGAAGCCAGGCTTCTCTGATGACTACCTGTTTATGCTAGCGGCCCACACAGTTATCACAACCTAGGTATTCCAGCACGCAGAAGGAAGCTGTCCAGCTTCTGGCAATATTTCTGATATCAAATGGTAGTATGTTGACGGTTTTCTAATTGTATACATGGCCCCCCTGCTCTTCACTGCGTTTATTCCATACTTTCTCCCATATTTTTGACTTCAGTAAGTCGTTACAGTAATGCGCAGTTTATGGACCAGAACCTCAAGTATATTCCATGGATATATTATCAGGCATCTCTCTGTTCCGAGAGCACAATTATTATTATAATCAAATAGAAGCGCTAAACCACAGGGGTTATACAGCGCTGCAGGTTATTGTAGGATGCAGGGAGAGTGGGTTGTAAGAGGGAGATGGATGATTAGTAGGGTATGGAGTGCAGCATGACGGTGGATAGTGCAGGGATAGAGGGTAGCAAGAGATTGAGGTAGAAGGGACTGAGGGAGGTGCTAGAGGTATAATCTTCAGAGTTTGTGTAGTAAGTCAGTTTCTGTCAAAAAGTCAACAAGAGAGTCAGGATTAAAGGAGGGTCCATCTGCAAAAAGGGAAGGTAAAGAAAGGGCCGCAGAGCGAAGCAGAGCGAAGACGTCGTTGGAGGTAAATTCTGCGTGCTCGTTGATAGAGTGGGCAGTCCAGCAGAATATGTCGAACAAACACTGGAACCTGACAATGCTCACAGAGAGGGGCAGGGAGCCTCTCCATGAGATACCCGTGAGTAAGACGAGTGTGGCCGATGCGAAGACGGGAGAGTGTAGTCTCCCAACCTTGACATTGGTGACAAGAAGGCCAGAAACCTATAACCGGTTTAATAGAATGAAGTTTGTTATTCATCAGGTCAGACCAGCGTTGTTGCCAACGGGTGCGAAGGTGGGTAGCAATGACCGCAAAATAGTCTGTGAAAGGAACACCTCTATATGAAACTGGAAGGTCATGTACTGCTGACCGCGCAGCAGTGTCTGCCTGTTCATTGCCCTGTACGTCAACATGACCAGGGACCCAACAAAAGACAATATCTTTATGCTTGCTAAAGATACGGCGTAACCAAAGGTGGATACGAAGAACTAGGGGTGAGCTGTATCAATTTTACGGATAGCCTGTAAAGCACTAAGGGAGTCAAACGACCACAAATGGTGATACAGGCATAGATGCAATACGGATAAGTGCCACAAGAATGGCATACAATTCAGCCGTAAATATGCTAGCCGAGGGTAATAGATGCCCTCTACAACGCTGTCCGGAAACACTGCTGCGAATCCGCGCCGTCAGATGACTTTGAACCATCGGTGTATACTGCGATGGCATGGGAATGAGAACGGAAATGGTCTAGAAAGAAAGAGCGAGAAGCCGCCGTAGGTAGTTGGGCTTTCGCGCAAGGTAGAGGAATAGAACAGACACGGACAGCAGGAACTTCCCAAGGGGGTAGAGGAAAGGGTGAAGCCACATGAACATATAAAGGCGGAAGCTGAAGGGAAGACAAGAGTGAATGCAGACGAAGAGAAAGGACGAAGTAAACAGGGG
>WNWK01027744.1:0-26010 GCA_009830355.1 Cherax destructor | reverse complement strand
TGTACTTGTAGTGGTGGTACTCGTAGTGATTGTACTTGTAGAGATGGTATTCGTACTGGTTGTACTTGTAGTGGTGTTACTCGTAGTGGTGATAATTTTATTCATGACACTTGCAGTATTGTAACTTGTAATGATATTTTTTTTATACTTGTTGTGATGTTACTCACAGTGGTGATAATTGTAGTGGTGATAATTCTAGTGGTGGTACTTGTAATGGTGGTACTGGAACACTGTTACTTGTAGTAGTGGTACTAAAAGTACTGTACTTGGAGTGGTGCTACTTGTAGTAGCTATACTTGTAGTGGTAATACTTGTATAAGAAGAATTGAAAATACTGATACTTGTATTGCTGATACGTTTAGTAGATACTTGTAGTAGATACACTTGTAGTGTTGATACTTGCAGTCGTGGTACTGGAAGCACTGTTACTTTTAGTAGTGATGATGATCTAATTAAACACCTGTCAGCTAGGTCGGCAACGCTACCATATCTTTATGGGTTGATCAAGACTCATAAACCAAAGAACCCAGTTCATCCTAGTATTATAGGTTCAGTTGGCTCGGAAGTATATAATCTATCTTAATGGTTTGTTAAACTTCTAACTCCTTGACTTGCTTACGTACCTTGAACTAGGAAACTTCTTGCCCTACCCTACGAACATAATTATTGAACTGATTAAACTTTGTGTTACTGATTACAAGTTTGTGTTTGAGGGCAAATGCTATGTTCAAAGAACAAGGCATGTCCATGGGAAATCCTCTGAGCCTCAGCCTCAGCCTCTACTTAAAGATATTTTCCCAAATAATCCTAGACGTTTTAATTCATTGTGTCGACAGAAGATTCAAATTTAGAGTTCACAGGAAGACCACCAATGTGTCGTCATACATTCATTATTATTCCAATCATGAATCTAGGGTTAAAAGGAGTGTTGTCCATACAATGTTCCTGAGAGCTTTGTGTATCTGCATTTAGTATTTAGAAGATGAAATCAACAAGATATTTAACATAGCCACAAAACTGAGATACCCCAGGGATTCTGTTGAGAATGCCCTACAGGACTTAACCTAAGGACACGCCTGCCAAGAAAACACTGGGACAGTAAAACGGAAATTTATTAAAAACACACCGCCTAATAATGAGGGTGGTGTTTACCTGATCCCATGCCTTCTGTGCCCGCTCTCAATTATTGGTCAGACAGGTAAACCTCTATAAACCAAATTATGCCAACACAATTACTCAATCAGGGCAGGCCTGGAATCGAATGCTATCTTTAACCATGTCAGTTCTTGTAATCGCTCCAGGAACCAGTTGTTGGACCAATCTTGCAGCCTGTCTAGATCCTTTTCTAGTTCTATATGATCCTCATCCACTTGAATTTTCCGTATTAACTTCACGTCCTCTGCATACAGGGATACCTCTGAATCTATCCCTTCCGTCATATCATTCACATATACCAGAAACGGCAGCTTACCTAGGACTGACCCTTGTGGAACCCCGCTCGTCACAGGCGCTTACTTTGATACCTCGTCAAGTACCATCACCCGTTGTTTCCTTCCAGTCAGTTATTCTCTGATTTATTGCAGTGCCTTTTCTGTTATTTTTGCCAACTCCTATAGCTTTTGTACTAATTTCGTACGTGGAACTGTGTTGAAAGCCTTCTCACAGTCCACGAAAATGCAGTCTATGCACCTCTCTCTCTTTCTCTCTCTCTCTCTCTCTCTCTCTCTCTCTCTCTCTCTCTCTCTCTCTCTCTCTCTCTCTCTCTCTCTCTCTCTCTCTCTCTCTCTCTCTCTCTCGTGGTTTACTTCTGTCACCTTGTCATAATACTCCAGTAGGTTTGTGACAGATTTCCCTTCCCCGAAACAGTGCTGGTTATCGTGTATAAGCTCATTCCATTTTAGTTGCTCTACCACTCTTCCTGATAATCTTCTCCATGACTTTGCATAATATACAAGTCAGTGTCTCAGGTCTGTGTGCGTGTGTGTATGTAAGTGTATTCACCTAATTGTGGTTGCTGGGGTCGATTCATAGCTCATAGCTCCTGTACTCACCTAATTGTGGTTGCAGGGGTCGAGACTCAGCTCCTGGACTCGCCTCTTCGCTGTCTGCTACTGGGTCCCTGCTCCATGAGCTTTATCATACCTTGTCTTAAAACTATGTATGGTTCCCGCCTCCACTATATCGTTCGCTAGACTATTCCACTTCCTAACTACTCTATGACTGAAGAAATGCTTCCTAACATCGCTTTGACTCATCTGAGTCTTCAGCTTCCAGTTGTGTCCCCTTGTTTCTGTGTTCCCTCTCTGGAACATCCTGTCACTATCTACCTTGTCGATTCCCCGCAGTATTTTGTATGTCGTTATCACTTCTCCTCTAACCCTTCTGTCCTCCAGTGTTGTTAGTCCTATTTCAATCAACCTTTCTTCATAGGACAGCCCCCTGAGTTGTGGAACTAGCCTTGTCACAAACCTTTGTACTTTCTCTAATTTCCTGACGTGCTTGACCAGGTGTGGGTTCCAGACTGGTGCTGCATACTCTAGTATGGGCCTGACGTACACGGTGTACAGTGTCTTGAACGATTCCTTGTTAAGATAACGGAACGCTAATCTTATGTTTGCCAGTCGCCCATATGCTGCCGCTGTTATCTGGTTGATGTGTGTTTCCGGAGACGTGTTTGTCGTTATACTCACCCAAAGGTCTTTCTCCTTTGATGAGGTTTGTAGCCTTTGTCCACCTAGCCTGTACTCTGTCAGCGGTCTTCTTTGCCCTTCTCCGATCTTCATGACTTTGCATTTGGTGGGGTTAAATTCGAGAAGCCAGTTGCTAGACCAGACGTCAAGCTTGTCCAGGTATCTTTGAAGTCCTGCTTGGTCTTCATCTGATGTGATTCTCCTCATTAATTTCACATCATCTGCGAACAGAGACACTTCTGAGTCTATCCCGTCCGTCATGTCATTCACATATACCAAGAATAGCACTGGTCCTAGGACTGACCCCTTCGGTACACCGCTCGTCACCGGCGCCCACTGTGATACCTCATCACGCACCATGACCCGTTGTTGCCTCCCTGTGAGGTATTCCCTGATCCATTCCAGTGCCCTTCCTGTTACACACGCTTGGTCTTCCAACTTCATTACTAGTCTCATATGAGGAACTGTGTCGAAGGCCTTCCTGCAGTCCAGGAAAATGCAGTCAACCCACCCTTCTCTCTCTTGCCTTACCTCTGTTACTTTATCATAGAACTCCAGGAGGTTTGTTACACAGGATTTGCCTTCCCTGAATCCGTGCTGTCTGGCGTTGATTATCCTGTTTAGCTCCTGATGCTCCACCATTCTTTTCCTGATGATTTTCTCCAAGACTTTGCACACTATACACGTAAGTGACACCGGTCTATAGTTTAGTGTCTCTTTTCTGTCTCCTTTTTTAAAGATGGGGACTACATTGGCCTTTTTCCATACCATACCTCAGGTAGCTGCCCAGTTTCAAGGGATGTGTTGAATATTATTGTAAGTGGCCCACTCAGTACCTCTGCTCCTTCCCGATGGACCCACGGGGAGATATTGTTGTGTGTGTGTGTGTGTGTGTGTGTGTGTGTGTGTGTGTGTGTGTGTGTGTGTGTGTGCATGGGTGAGTGTGAGTGTACTTGCTTCAGATATAGGCAAAAGCATTGAAAGAAAATAGGAAAAAATCCCCTGAATTGTATTGGTGATTCTTATCGGAAACAGGTTTTCTTGGAGTGAAGAAAACATTGTAAGCGAGAGTAGTGGCAGTGGCAAGATGCAGCATCAGTAACTACGGTAGCAGCAGCAGCAGAAGTGGTAGTTTCAGCAGCAGTAGCAATATAGCAACAGAAGGAGCAGTAGGTTTGGTAGAAACATCAATAAGAGCTGTAGCAGCTGCAATAACATTAATAACAGTAGCATAAAAAACACCAGGAGCTGCAGCAGCAACAGCAGTAGCAGTAGGTGGAGCAGCAGCAACAACAGCAGTAGCAGTAGGTGGAGCAGCAGCAACAGCAGTAGCAGTAGGTGGAGCAGCAGCATCAATAGCAGCAGCAACATCAGACCTGCAGATATCAGTAGCTGATAGCATTATCGTTATTATTATTATTATTACTGTGAGCAGTAGTGACAGGAACCGTAACAGTAGAAGTAGTTGTAGTAATAGTCGTAGTAATAGTAGTAGTAATGGGTCGTAGTAGTAACAGTAAAAGTAGCAGTAGCAACAGCAGTGTTCATTGAACCAAGCAAAATATCTTGAGACCATCTTCACACACTGGAGAGTTGCATTGTAAAAAACAAGTGAGTCTGGCAGGCCAACAACAACAACAACAGCAACAAAGCCGAATCTCGGCTTACACTCGTCCTTAACCAAAAACAAAAGACAATTCCATTAAACTTTGCCTTCCATTACACCATCTTAATTAAACTCTCGGTGACAACCCAAATTCCCAAAACTTCTGCTCACTACACACAAATAGTTTCGTTTTGTAAAGAAATGAAGACACAAAACACACATTCGAAGAGACTTGTGCTGGTTAGAGGACTTTAATGACACGTTGTTGTTAGTGTATCATTTCCATTGTCTTATTTTAGAAGTGGAAGACCTCGGTCAGATGACCAAAAGCTCTGTGTAAGGAATCACTTGAGAAGTTTCCTGACAAACATTACACTGACCGACAAACATTACACTGACTCTGACAAACATTACACTGACTTCGAAGACACTGCTTTATTTTGTAATTGATGATCCTGTTTTTTCGCTAGCTTTGGTGCTTTAATTTCTATTCTATTTCTATTCTAGTCTATTTCTATTGCTTCTGTAGTATAGTAAAGTATTTGATTAATATTGAAGTTCTTGTGGGGATCACCAGCTTTAAAAATACAGAGGACTGTTTTTCTTGTATATTTTTTTAATACGCATTAACGACCTTCAAATTCGAGTGGGTTATACAGAGAAATTTCCTTAAACCGTAGAGAGAAAAGAGGAAAAACAGACTAAAAGGGAGTTGGTTTTCTAGGGGTGAGAAAAATAGATTATCCCACTGCTGCCGCCCGTGAAATACGGCGATAAAGCCACATTTGTTTTAATATTAGTCTAAAACAACCTGCCAGTGGTGAGGCACTGGGCCAGCTGGCACCAATAAGATTTCGTGAGTCGCTTAGTATAATGAGTAAGGGGTAGAATAATTATAAAATAACAACATAGGGAAACAAAGAAAGTACGAAAATAAAGTCGAAGGAATGAAAATAGAGAAAAAATGTTACGCTGACATTGCCTTGTTAAAAAAGGTTGAAAACTTGTTAGTTATAAATAGTTATTAAGAATAGACACAGGATATATACACTGAGAAGTATATTTCTCCCAGCGTATATACACTGAGAGTTTACTTTAATCCGGATTTTGAAGATTAAAGTATTCTTACCATACCACGGGTGGGGTTCGAACCCGCGATCAGAGAGTCTCAAAACTCTGGTATGGTTTGTTTGCAATCGTGTCATTACGATTTCGTGAGTCAGTCAAAGTATTCTTGTGCGGTGGTGAAGGGGTTACTGCGGTGCTTTGATGGCCCTGGTATAGTCGATGAACTTTAAATCTCATTAACCAACCAATCATCGTAAATAATACGAAATGTAGAGATGGAGAACTTAATTAAAACATCAGCTGAAAATTGCATATGAAAGTTACGCACTCTCACAATCGCACAATACAGTACTGTAGGAACACACCGAACACAATACAGTACTGTAGGAACACACTAAACACAATACAGTACTGTAGGAACACACCCAACACAATACGGTACTAATGGAACACACCCAACAAATACGGTACTGATGGAACACACCCAACACAATACGGTACTGATGGAACACACCAACAAATACGGTACTGTATGGAACACACCCAACACAATACGGTACTGATGGAACACACCCAACACAATACGGTACTGATGGAACACACCCAACACAATACGGTACTGATGGAACACACCCAACACAATACGGTACTGATGGAACACACCCAACAAATACGGTACTGATGGAACACACCCAACACAATACTGTACTGATGGAACACACCCAACACAATACGGTACTGATGGAACACACCCAATACAATACGGTACTGAAGCAGCACACCCAACACAATACGGTACTGAAGGAACACACCCAACACAATACGGTACTGAAGGAACACACCCAACACAATACAGTACTGAGGGAACATACCCAACACAATACGGTACTGAAGGAACACACCCAACACAATACGGTACTGAATGAACACACCCAACACAATACGGTACTGAAGGAACACACTTAACACAATACGGTACTGATGGAAAACACCCAACACAATACGGTACTGAAGGAACACACCCAACACAATACGGTACTTAATGAACACACCCAACACAATACGGTACTGAAGGAACACACTTAACACAATACGGTACTGATTGAAAACACCCAACACAATACGGAACTGAAGGAACACACCCAACACAATACGGTACTTAATGAACACACCCAACACAATACGGTACTGAAGGAACACACCCAACACAATACGGTACTGAATGAACACACCCAACACAATACGGTACTGAATGACACACAACACAATACGGTACTGAAGGAACACACAATACGGTACTGAAGGAACACACCCAACACAATACGGTACTGAAGGAACACACCCAACACAATATAGTACTGAAGGAACACACCCAACACAATACGGTACTGAATGAACACACCCAACACAATACGGTACTGAAGGAACACACCCAACACAATACAGTACTGATGGAACACACCCAACAAAATACGGTACTGATTTAACACACCCAACACAATACGGTACTGAAGGAACACACCCAACACAATACGGTACTGATGTAACACACCCAACACAATACGGTACTGAAGGAACACACCCAACACAATACGGTACTGAAGGAACACACCCAACACAATACGGTACTGAAGGAACACACCCAACACAATACAGTACTGAATGAACACACCCAACACAATACTGTACTGAAGGAACACACCCAACACAATACGGTACTGATGGAACGCACCCAACACAATACAGTACTGATGGAACACACCCAACACAATACGGTACTGATGGAACACACCCAACACAATACAGTACTGATGGAACACACCCAACACAATACAGTACTGATGGAAAACACCCAACACAATACAGTACTGATGGAACACACCCAACACAATACAGTACTGATGGAACACACCCAACACAATACGGTACTGATTTAACACACCCAACACAATACGGTACTGAAGGAACACACCCAACACAATACGGTACTGAAGGAACACACCCAACACAATACGGTACTGAAGGAACACACCCAACACAATACTGAATGAACACACCCAACACAATACTGTACTGAAGGAACACACCCAACACAATACGGTAATGATGGAACACACCCAACACAATACGGTACTGAAGGAACACACCCAACACGGTACTGAAGGAACACACCCAACACGGTACTGAAGGAACACCCCAACACAATACAGTACTGAAGGAACGCACCCAACACAATACGGTACTGAAGGAACACACCCAACACAATACGGTACTGAAGCAACACACTCAACACAATCATGAAATTTGGTCTTACAACAAAATATAATTGACATACTTGTTATACTTTTAATTAATATACTTTTAAAATAATAAATACATAAATGTAATAATGTACAGAAATATGTATTATATGATAGATAATGTTTACCTATAGAAATATTATATTGAAATTTATAATACAATTTTTAAATAATGTAGGAAAATTTGGTAAGATAATATAATACATGTAATTAAAAACAGTATATTAATAAAAAAAAATCATTGGTAGATTATAAGAATAATTAGTTATATGTTACTAATATTTAAAAATAGATTAATACTGATAAAAATATTAATTGAAAATTAACAAATTAAAAGTGACATCAGTAAGAGGAGCCTTGCAACAGTCGAATGCCCAGCAGTAAGGGAGCCAGCCCAGATATGTAGATACGATGGCATCCAAAGCGTCAAAATGATAATATCTTGCAAGCCTAGACAAACGTCAAACAGGTGAGGAACTATGCATGTAAAATCTACAGTGGCTGATACCTATCTCCAATACAGCAAGGGGGAAAAGATTGGCTGATGCCAGCTTCAGGGAGTCCCACTTCTCATAGGCACCGGTATCATCGGCTCATGGGAAAGAGGACCACCCATGTTCCTTTAGGAGCTAAGAAAAATACTCAACTAAGGATCTTAGGCAGCTATTTTTTTGCTCCAGCAGCTCATTCATTGCTTTAGCTCAGTAATACCTGTTATATATTGGGTATGTGCCACAGCTCTGACGAGATGTATGATATTTTGATATTTATTGATCAACATGTCAGGGAAACAGCTATGAAGAGAGGAGGTGACGAACTAGAGTGAGGCTGAACCCTGTCTTCACCGTAAGTGACTAGAGCCCCCTAAGTACTAGTAACCACGTAGTGCTGAGGTTCCATTACCATCTAGAAATGAACATGGCGAGGAATAAAGATATTCACCTTAAGGTAGGTTTGCCAGAACGGGTCCTGGGCCGGGTCTTCTCCATGTGGTGATTCGGCAGTGGCTCCCAAAGGAGTGTTGGAATTTGTACACGTGATGCACCGTTTACAGCCCTATGGCAGAGACATGGTGAGCATTCGTGAAAAATGTAGTACCGTTAACATCCCTATGGCGAGGGCAGCCCTATGACAAGGGCACGGTCTGCCGACTTAGTGCCAAGTGGATAACCGTTTAGAGCCCTATGGCGAGGGGCAATCTTATGGCAAGTGCACTGTGAGCCTTTCAACTCCATTTGAGCCCTTCCTGGCGCTCAGACCGCAGCCCGAGTCCCAGAACGACTCACAAGTGTTGGACACCTGACCTTTGACAAAAATGAGGAATATTGAGTATGAAGAAGGGAACAACCTTGACTTCAAAAAGGAAACTATGATGATATGAGGAAATTCTTAATGAGAATACCATGAAAAGGAGGAAGAGGAAAAAAAACAGCATATGAAGTGATGGATTATGTATCAAGAGCTATTAGTCAGAGGAGAAATTCATACTCAGAAGCCGAAGAAGCAAAGACAAGAACAGAAGGTGCCGGTGGTTCATACGAAGGTGCAGGGAGGCAAAAGCTAAAAGTGTAACAGAATGTAAGACATAGGAAGCAAAGAATGCCAGAGAATAGTGAAGCAAGCAAACGAGTCAAATGAATTTACATAGGTAAAAGGAGAGTCTGATCGTCAGTTTGAGAATATCATAATATCGATAACTGTCAGGGGAACGCCTTCCACCTGAACAAATAATAATGGAAAAATAATAAAAACAAATAAAGACTCTTGGATATGAAATAAACTAAGAATTTTAAGTTTTTAATAAAATATATATAAAAAATAGGCTGTTGTGGTTCTGGCAGGATGGAGAGTAGGAGAATATAAGCCCAGGTTGAGTCTCTGATGTAGACGAGATGTTGGATGGTTATACTGGGTAAGTAAGAATTCTCGTTTGCCACTTGGTCGAGGTACGTAAGATTTTGAAGCGGAAGAGTAGACAAAAACCAAGTCAGAGAGACGTATATCTAGCTCCTTCAAAACTGGCGTCTGTACCAGCTGACCAGGCCAGCAGCAGAGCTGATAAAGAGAAAATAAAGAATAAGTAAACATAACATGTAAGAAAGAAAAAGGATAACATGTTTACTTTAAGATGGTAGAAATTACTGGTAACCTTAAATTAACCACAATTAAAATACCCTTGGTAGAGCACCTTACCTGTTCAGGAGAAGAGTGGAGGTGTAGTGTCTCTCCACAGTTTCACTGTCACCAGGTAAGGTAACTACCACCAGAAAAGGGTGGGGGTTCTGATTCGGCCCGCAAGAGGGTAGCACCGGCTGAACCCGTGAATGACCGCCGGCAGACTAACAACCTTAACACATAATTAGACTACTTTTCCCTCACAATAACCAAATCTGAGTCAAAGTTGATGAATGGTTATCCTTCTGAATTGTGAAGTATCAGGTAGTAAGGCAGAAGAAGGAAGGAAGGAAAGAGCTAATCACGAATTACTAGGAAGTTTGTAAGGAGCTGAACAAAAGATTTAGGGTGATATTTTTAGCAGGATTAGGAACGTTGCAAGAGAGTCAAAGAGGAAGTGCACCAGCGAGTGCTAGACATACTTCAGATAACGGAAGAAGAGTTAAAAGAAAATAATGAGTGAACTAAAATGTCTTTTGAGGCAAAGAGACCAGACCATCGTAGGTTCTGTGAGAGAGAGCAGAGGAAATGTGTGAACTACTAGTTGCGCTCTTCAACAAATGTAGAGAAATCGGAAAACAACAAATACAGAGATCTTGAAAGTAGCTAATGCAGTCCCAGTATTCAAAAAAAGGACAGACAGGTTGCAGTGAATTACAGGCCAGTGTCAGTAACATGCATAGTTAGCAAGGTAGTGGAGCACCTGGAAAGGAGTGGATTCATAAACAACAGTCAGCACGGTTTTCGAGATGGTAAATCCTGTCTCACAAATCTTCTAAAGATTTATGATAAGGTAACGAAAGTTAGGCAAGAATGAGAGAGAGAGAGAGAGAGAGAGAGAGAGAGAGAGAGAGAGAGAGAGAGAGAGAGAGAGAGAGAGAGAGAGAGAGAGAGCGAGAGGGATGGATGGATTGTCTATTTTTGGTTTGCAGGAAGGCATTCGATAGAGCAGCACACAAAAATACGGCAGAAAAGCTGGAGGAGCAGGCAGGACAGTGCTCCTGAGGGTGCTAGTGTTGTCCTGAAGAACAGTGCTCCTGAAGGTGCTAGTGTTGGAGATGGAACAAAAGGGGATGTTAGTACTAGTGCTGAAGATAGAACTGAGACAGGAAAACACGCACCAGTCACAAAAAAACAAGGCAAACAGAAACCAGGCCTATGCAAATATTATGCATTTGGTATCTGCAGGCATGGAATTTCTGGGAAAACAGATGGGACATGCAACTTTGACCACCCCAGAAAATGCCGTGCCCATATGACAGCAGGAAAATGCAACCTCTCTTTCTGTAAGCTTTTCCACCCTGAAATGTGCCACTCTTCAGTTCAGGAAAGACAATGCTATAACCTATATTGCCAGGCACACCACCTAAAGGGTACTAGACGACACAGAACATCCAGACCATGGGAAAACCTGGGTAGCCAAAGCCACTCCAGAGAGAGAGGTTTTTACCGACAGGAAGAAAAAAAGCTGGCAGGAAATGACAGAAATCGTACACCAACTGCAATCATTTCTGGAGTGGAACTACAGTCAATGGCCTCCAATCCAGAACAACAGATATTAGTGCCAGGAAAAAAAGACCCTTTCCCCTCATACCACCAATCCGACGACACTCATCTTTGCAAATATACAGGGTGTAAAGCCAGCGACGAACAACAAAATACCTTACATCCGTGGACTGCTTACAGAGTCAAATGCAATGTTTGCGGCTTTCACAGAGACCCACATAAAAGGATCACTTGGACAATGAAATATGGATCCCGGGCTACAACCTATACAGATGTGACAGAGTGAACAGGCAAAAGGGGTGGGGGAGGGGTTGGCCTGTATATCACAGTCACTTATATGCTCAGAACTACTAAATGCCTCAAATGATGTAGTTGATGTTTTAGCAGTAAAGATCGGGAATCAAAACCTGGTCATCGTGGTTGTATACAAGCCTCCGGATGCAACGTCCCAACAATTCCAGGACCAGCTTCTGAAAATTGACCACTGTCTGGAAAAACCTTCCAGCTCCTGCCCCCAACATCTTGCTCCTGAGGGACTTCAACCTAAGGCACCTAAAATGGAGGAATATTGCAAATAATGTGGTAGCAGAGATAACACCAGGAGGCAGCTCAGATGAAAACTCGCACACACACGAGCTTTTAAATCTCTACACACACAACCCGAGAGATGTTTAGCGAGAATTCCTGAGATTTGGTGGGGAGCACTAGAAGAAGAAGTCGACAACACTCTTCCTTTCCTTGATGTTCTTCTCTGCAAAGCTGACCATGAACTTCGTTTTAAAGTCTATCGGAAACCTACCAATCAACACGATCTTCTCCACTTCTACTCTCACCACGACACCAAAACTAAACGTGGTGTAATTATGGGCTTTTTCCTGCGCGCACTCAGAATCTGCAGTAGTGAGTTCCTTGAAGAAGAATGCTCCCTCATTGAACACATTTTCAACTTTATGCCTGGATAAGTGACTGGCTCACCTACTGGAAACAGAGCGTGGTGCTCAACGGAGAGAAACACGTCCCTTATGTTTTCCAGCTGTACCGGAGGAGATTCGAACTCCAGACCTCGTAGTTAGTGCGCTGGCGATCGAGCTACGAGATACCAATGGGCATCATCAGCGGGTACCGCATCACTACACCCTTGGTGATCTGCCTAGGTGTTTGAGTACCTCACGTAAAAAATAGGGTTATCCAGGAATCTGATTTCAGTTCATTCCTCTTCACAATGTATATTAATGATGTCAAGGAATGGCACCCAGTTGGGAACAAATGCAGAATCTAAATGTGATTGAATATTCAGATTGATTGGGACAGAGAAGTTTAACCCAGACATGCGCAAAGTAATGCATTTTGGGTCTAAAACATGAATATAGAGTAATATGTTTGGAAATAAACTAACCGAAACAGAAGACGTCTAGGATCTAGGAGGAATCATAAGCAATGAAGTCAAAATAACTAAGCAATGCCTATTTGCGAAAGCATAGCTAACAGAATGGTACGTTTGATACCTAGAAACTTTGAGTAGGAAACACCAGACACCATATCAGCATTGTAATGCACTTGTCAAACTGCACCATGAATATGTAGTCCAGTTTTGGTCCTCAAATTAGGTGAAAGACTAAGAAATACTGGAAAGGAAACAAAGAAGAGATACCAAACTCATACAATCCTTTAGAAACAAATCTTATTAAGAAAGACTAAAAGTAATCAACTTGTTTTCTCTCAGGAAACGTAAAAAACTAGTAGATCTTATTGAAATCATATTAAGTGGTGATGACATAGTCTAACACGAGTTATTTGAAATGCTGAATGTATATATAACTCGTAATAGTGGGACGTAACCGAGAGACAGATGATGCAAAATAAACATGTATAAACAGAATTATAGCAGGAAGAAATACACCCACTCACTCAAGAACCAGCTGGACACGCACTTTACACGTATAAGATTCATCATAATACAGAGTACCTTAGTCGAGAGGAGCTGTCAGCGCCTTCAGGTGCTAATAAGTAACAATGACCAGCAAGGTCATGATCAGGGAGGACAGGACTAAGCCCTCAATAAACTCACATCTTATTATATATATATATATATATATATATATATATATATATATATATATATATATATATATATACATATATATATATACACGCTGGATAACAGGTATATCTAGCTACTTCTACTTACACTTTAGGTCACACTACACTGGCATACACATGCATATATATACATACACACATCTAGGTTTTTCTTCTTTTTCTTAATAGCTCTTGTTCCTTTTATTTTCTCTATTGTCCATGGGGAAGTGGAAAAGAATCTTTCCTCCGTAAGCCATGCGTGTCGTATGAGGCGACTAAGATGCCGGGAGCAATGGGCTAGTAACCCCTTCTCCTGTACAAATCTACTAAAAACGAGAAGAAGAAAAACTTTATAAAATTGGGTTGTCTGAATGTGCGTGGATGTAGTGCGGATGATAAGAAAGAGATGATTGCCGATGTTATGAATGAAAAGAAGTTGGATGTCCTGGCCCTAAGCGAAACAAAGCTGAAGGGGGTAGGCGAGTTTCAGTGGGGAGAAATAAATGGGATTAAGTCAGGAGTATCTGAGAGAGTTAGAGCTAAGGAAGGGGTAGCAATAATGTTGAAGGATCAGTTTTGGAAGGAAAAGAGGGAATATAAATGTGTAAATTCAAGGATTATGTGGATTAAAATAAGGGTCGGATGCGAAAAGTGGGTCATAATAAGCGTGTATGCACCTGGAGAAGAGAGGAGTGTAGAGGAGAGAGAGAGATTTTGGGAGATGTTAAGCGAATGTATAGGAACTTTTGAACCAAATGAGAGAGTAATTGTGGTAGGGGACCTAAATGCTAAAGTGGGAGAAACATGCAGAGAGGGTGTAGTAGGTAAGTTTGGGGTGCCAGGTGTAAATGATAATGGGAGCCCTTTGATTGAACTTTGTATAGAAAGGGGTTTAGTTATAGGTAATACATATTTTAAGAAAAAGAGGATAAATAAGTATACAAGATATGATGTAGGGCGTAATGACAGTAGTTTGTTGGACTATGTATTGGTAGATAAAAGACTGTTGAGTAGACTTCAGGATGTACATGTTTATAGAGGGGCTACAGATATATCAGATCACTTTTAGTTATAGCTACAGTGGGAGTAAAAGGTAGATGGGATACAAGGAAAATAGAATCAGTAAGTAAAAGAGAGGTGAAGGTTTATAAACTAAAAGAGGAGGCAGTTAGGGTAAGATATAAACAACTATTGGAGGATAGATGGGCTAGTAAGAGTGTAGGCAATGGGGTCGAAAATGTATGGGGTAGATTTAAAAATGTAGTGTTAGAGTGTTCAGCAGAAGTTTGTGGTTACAGGCGAGTGGGTGCGGGAGGGAAGAGGAGCGATTGGTGGAATGATGATGTAAAGAGAGTAGTAAGGGAGAAAAAGTTAGCATATGAGAGGTTTTTACAAAGTAGAAGTGATGCAAGGAGGGAAGAGTATATGGAGAGAAAAGAGAGGTTAAAAGAGTGGTGAAGCAATGTAAAAGAGAGCAGATGAGAGAGTGGGTGAGATGTTATCAGCAAATTTTGTTGAAAATAAGAAAAAGTTTTGGAATGAGAATAATAAGTTGAGGAAGCCTAGAGAACAAATGGATTTGACAGTTAAAAATAGGAGAGGAGAGTTATTAAATGGAGAGTTAGAGGTATCGGGAAGATGGAGAGAATATTTTGAGGATTTGTTAAATGTTGATGAAGACAGGGAAGCTGTGATTTCGTGTGTAGGGCAAGGAGGAATAACATCTTGTAGGAGTGTGGAAGAGCCAGTTGTGGGTGTAGGGAAGTTCGTGAGGCAGTGGGTAGAATGAAAGGGGTAAGGCAGCTGGGATTGATGGGATAAAGATAGAAATGTTAAAAGCATGTGGGGATATAATTTTGGAGTGGTTGGTGCTATTATTTAATAAATGTATGGAAGAGGGTAAGGTACCTAGGGATTGGCAGAGAGCGTGTATTGTTCCTTTGTATAAAGGCAAAGGGGACAAAAGAGAGTGCAAAATTATAGGGGAATAAGTCTGTTGAGTGTACCTGGTAAAGTGTATGGTAGAGTTATTATTGAAAGAATTAAGAGTAAAACAGAAAGCAGGATAGCAGATGAACAAGGGGGCTTTAGGAAAGGTAGGGGTGTGTAGACCAAGTGTTTACAGTGAAACATATAGGTGAACAGTATTTGGATAAGGGTAAAGATGTTTTTGTGGCATTTATGGATTTGGAAAAGGCGTATGATAGGGTAGATAGGGGGCAATGTGGCAGATGTTGCAGGTGTATGGAATAGGAGGAAGGTTACTGAAAGCAGTGAAGAGTTTTTATGAGGATAGTGAGGCTCAGGTTAGAGTGTGTAGGAGGGAAGGGACTATTTCCCAGTAAAAGTGGGCCTTAGACAAGGATGTGTGATGTCACCGTGGTTGTTCAATATATTTATAGATGGGGTTGTAAGAGAAGTGAATGCGAGGGTCTTGGCAAGAGGTGTTGGGCTAAAAGATAAAGAAGCAAATACAAAGTGGGAGTTGTCACAGTTGCTTTTTGCTGATGACACTGTGCTTTTGGGAGATTCTGAAGAGAAGCTGCAGAGGTTGGTGGATGAATTTGGTAGGGTGTGTAAAGAAGAAAATTGAAAGTGAATATAGGAAAGAGTAAGGTGATGAGGATAACAAAAAGAATAGGTGACGAAAGATTGGATATCAGATTCGAGGGAGAGAGTATGGAGGAGGTGAATGTATTCAGATATTTGGGAGTGGACATGTCGGCGGATGGGTCTATGAAGGATGAGGTGAATCATAGAATTGATGAGGGGAAAAGGGTGAGTGGAGCACTTCGGAGTCTGTGGAGACAAAGAACCTTGTCCATGGAAGTAAAGAGGGGAATGTATGAGAGTATAGTTATACCAACGCTCTTATATGGGTGTGAAGCATGGGTGATGAATGTTGCAACGAGGAGAAGGCTGGAGGCAGTGGAGATGTCATGTCTGAGGTCAATGTGTGGTGTGAATATAATGCAGAGAATTCGGAGTTTGGAAATTAGGAGGAGGTGCGGGATTACCAAAACGATTGTCCAGAGAGCTGAGGAGGGGTTGTTGAGGTGGTTTGGACATGTAGAGAGAATGGAACGAGACAGAGTGACTTCGAGAGTGTATAAATCTGTAGTGGAGGGAAGGCGGGGTAGGGGTCGGCCTAGGATAGGTTGGAGGGAGGGGGTAAAGGAAGTTTTGTGTGCGAGGGGCTTGGATTTCCAGCAAGCATGTGTGAGCGTATTTGATAGGAGTGAATGGAGGCATATGGTTTTTAATACTTGACGTGCTGTTGGAGTGTGAGCAAAGTAACATTTATGAAGGGATTCAGGGAAACCGGCAGGCCGGACTTGAGTTCTGGAGATGGGAAGTACAGTGCCGGCACTCTGAAGGAGGGGTGTAAATGTTGCAGTTTTATAACTGTAGTGTAAAGCACCCTTCTGGCAAGACAGTGATGGAGTGAATGATGATGAAAGTTTTTCTTTTTCGGGCCACCCTGCCTTGGTGGGAATCGGCCGATGTGTTAATAAAAAAAAAAAAAATATATATATATATATATATATATATGTTGCATTGCATATAAGCCAGTATAACCTCTCATCCCGTCATCGACACTCACACTCTTCTCAAACACAGGTCTCCCTCATTTGATTCAGAATATGTTTATTGGATGTGCCATATCGTTCACTTTCCTTTATATTAAGTCTTTCTTATGAATATGAATATCAATTAGTTTACACTATTTTTTGAAGTGATAACACCATCACAGATAATCCTCACTATACATCACTAACACCATCACAGATCATCTTCACTACACATCACTAGCACCATCACAGATCATCTTCACTACACATCACTAGCACCATCACAGATCATCTTCACTACACATCACTAGCACCATCACAGATCATCTTCACTACACATCACTAGCACCATTACAGATCATATTCACTACACATCACTAGCACCATCACAGATCATCTTCACTACACATCACTAACACCATTACAGATCATCTTCACTACACATCACTAACACCATCACATATCATCTTCACTACATATCACTAGCATCATCACAGATCATATTCACTACACATCACTAGCACCATCACAGATCATCTTCACTACACATCACTAGCACCATTACAGATCATATTCACTACACATCACTAACACCATCACAGTTCATCTTCACTACACATCACTAACACCATCACAGTTCATCTTCACTACACATCACTAACACCATCACAGTTCATCTTCATTACACATCACTAACACCATCACAGTTCATCTTGACTACACATCACTAACACCATCGCAGTTCATATTCACTACACATCACTAACACCATCACAGTTCATCTTCACTACACATCACTAACACCATCACAGTTCAAATTCACTACACATCACTAACACCATCACATTTCATCTTCACTACACATCACTAACACCATCACAGTTCATCATCACTACACATCACTAACACCATCACAGTTCATATTCACTACACATCACTAACACCATCACAGTTCATCTTCCCTACACATCACTAACACCATCACAGTTCATCTTCACTACACATCACTAACACCATCACAGTTCATATTCACTACACATAACTAACACCATCACAGTTCATCTTCACTACACATCACTGACACCATCACAGATCATCTTCACTACATATCACTAGCACCATCACATATCATCTTCACTACACATCACTAGCACCATCACATATCATCTTCACTACACATAACTAGCACCATTACAGATCATATTCACTACACATCACTAAAATCATCACAGTTCATCTTCACTACACATCACTAACACCATCATAGTTCATCTTCATTACACATCACTAACACCATCACAGTTCATATTCACAACACATCACTAACACTATCACAGTTCATATTCACTACACATCACTAATACCATCACAGTTCATCTTCACTACACATCACTAACACCATCACAGTTCATATTCACTACACATCACTAACACCATCACAGTTCATCTTCACTACACATCACTAACACCATCACAGTTCATCTTCACTACACATCACTAACACCATCACAGTTCATATTCACTACACATCACTAACCCCATCACAGATCATCTTCACTACACATCACTAACACCATCACAGATCATCTTCACTACACATCACTAGCACCATCACAGATCATCTTCACTACACATCACTAGCACCATCACAGATCATCTTCACTACACATCACTAGCACCATCACAGATCATCTTCACTACACATCACTAGCACCATTACAGATCATATTCACTACACATCACTAGCACCATCACAGATCATCTTCACTACACATTACTAACACCATCACAGATCATCTTCACTACACATCAATAGCACCATCACAGATCATATTCACTACACATCACTAGCACCATCACAGCTCATCTTCACTACACATCACTAGCACCATCACAGATTATCTTCACTACACATCACTAACACCATTACAGATCATCTTCACTACACATCACTAGCACCATCACAGATCATCTACTAGACATAAGATATTCTATACTAACATTGTATATTCATCATACACAATCTATCTATCACACAACATACGATTATATCATACAACATTCTACATACTAACCATAGTTCTTCTCATACTGACCATACAGATATTTCACTCATACTACCATCACAGTTCAATTCTAAATCAACTACATTCATTTACTACATACTCATACAGTCATTTCACTAATCACACATCGTCATTTCACATCACTAATACAGTCTTACACATCCACAATCACTAACTCACAAAATACATCATTTCATACATCATAACCAGTCATTTCCTACACTGAATTCATCTTATAATACTACATCAGATATTTCAATATATCTATACATCTAACATACAGTCATTCCTAAATCACTAACATCGTTTACTACATCTACATTGCATTTACTACTCCTAACTCACGTCATCTCATAATACTAAACATCACATTTCAATCCAACGTTCATTTACTACAATCACTAACACATCAATCATTTCACTCATCATAACACCATACATTCATCTTCACTACACATCCTAAACCTCAAATATTTCACCATCACTAACCCATCAAGTTCATATTCATACCATCACTAACACCATCACAGTTCATCTTCACTACACATCACCACACCATCACATCTTACTACATCCTACATTTCAGATCATATTCACTACACATCACTAACACCATACAGTTCACTTCATTACATCACTAACACCATACGTTCATCTTCACTACATCACTAGCACCATTACAGATCAATTCTCATCACTAGCACCATCAAGATCATTTCCATATAAAATACAGTCTTTCACTCATCTGCATACATCATTCACACATACCATCAGATCATCTTCACTACAATCACTAGCACCATCAGAATCTTCTCATCCCATTAGACTTACTACATCACAATCACAGATCTCTTCACCAATCACTAAACATTCAGATCTCTTCTACATCCTACACATCATGATCATTTACCATCACTGCCACACGATCACTCTCTCACTAGCACCATTCAATCATTCCCACATCCTCCCATCACAATTCTTCTACTACTACAATTCGATCATTCCACATCACTAATCATTCTTCACCATCTAGCACCTCGCATTCACTCATCACTACACCATCCGTCATTTTCACATCCTCCATTACGTCTTCACATACTAATCGATCATTTCAAACCTACTTCGATCATTTCTACATCTCTAGATTTTATACTCATAGCACATCAGATCATCTTCACTACATATACATATATCCTCTCACTACACCTTTCAGATCATATCTACACATCATAACACCATCACAGTTCATCTTCACTACAATCACTAACACCATCAGTCAATTCACTATCACATCATCATTCACTACACACTACACATCACAGTTCATCTCCACATCACAACACCATCACAATCATCTATACTAACACCATCAGTTCATTCATTTTACACAACATTCATCTTATACATTAACACCACCATTCATTTTACATCACTAACACATCAATTCTATCACATCTACACATCACAGTTCATTTACTAACATCACCACACCATCACATCATTTCACTACATCATAGCACCATTTCAGATCATTTCACTACACATCACTAACACCATCACAGTCATCTTCATTACACATCACTAACACCATCACAGTTCATTTCACTACCATACTAACACCATCAAGCTCTTCACTACACTTACACCATCACAGATCATCTTCACTACACATCACTACACCACACGTTCATTTCCTACATCACTAAACCATCACTCATTTCATCACATCACTACACCATCAGTTCATATTCATCACATCATAACACCATCACAGTTCATTTCACTACACATCACTAACCCATCAGTATCTTCACTCACATACTACACCATCACAGTTCATTTCACTACACATCACTAACACCATCACAGATCACTGCATACACATCACTAACACCATCACAGATCATCTTCATACATCATACACCATCACAGATCATCTTCTACTACACATACTAGCACCATCACATCATCTTCACTACACATCACTACACCATCACAGATCATCTTCACTACACATCACTAGCACCATACAGATCATATTCACTACACATCACTAGCACCATCACAGATCATCTTCATACACATTAATACACATCACAGATCATCTTCACTACACATCACTAGCACCATCACAGATCATCTTCCTACACATCACTAGCACCATCACAGATCATCTTCACTACATCACTAGCACCATCACAGATCATCTTCACTACACATCACTAGCACCAATACAGATCATATTCACTACACATCACGAGCACCATCACAGATCATTTCACTACACATCACTAACACATTCAGATCATCTTCACTACACATCACTAGCACCATCACTGATCATCTTCACTCACATCACTAGCACCATCACAGATCATCTTCTACATCACTAGCACCATTACAGATCAATTCTACACATCACTAACTCATCAGATCATCTTCTCACATACTAAACATTCAAGATCATCTTCACTACATCACTAGCACCATCACATATCATCTTCACTACACATCACTAGCACATCACAGATCATCTTCACTACATCACTAGCACCATCAAGATCATCTTTACTACACATCACTAGCACCATTACAGATCATATTTACTACACATCACTAGCAAAATCACAGATCATCTTCACAACACATCACTAACACCATTACAGATCATCTTCACTACACATCACTAGCACCATCATAGATCATCTTCACTACACATCACTAGCACCATCAAGTCATCTTCACAACATCACTAGCACCATCACAGTCATCTTCACTACACATCACTAACACCATCACAGTTCATATTCACTACACATCACTAACACTATCAAGTTCATATTCACTACACATCACTAACACCATCACAGTTCATATTCACTACACATCACTAACACCATCACAGTTCATCTTCACTACACATCACTAACACCATCACAGTTCATCTTCACTACACATCACTAACACCATCACAGTTCATCTTCACTACACATCACTAACACCATCACAGTTCATCTTCATACAATCACTAACACCATCACAGATCATCTTCACTACACATCACTACACCATCACAGATCATCTTCACTACACATCACTAACACCATCACAGTCATCTTCACTCACATCACTAACACCATCACAGTCATCTTCACTACACATCACTAACACCATCACAGATCATCTTCACTACACATCACTAACACCATCACAGTTCATCTTCACTACACATCACTAACACCATCACAGTTCATATTCACTACACATCACTAACACCATCACAGTTCATATTCACTACACATCACTAACACCATCACAGTTCATATTCACTACACATCACTAGCACCATCACTACCACCATCACTACCACCATCATTTCCCCACCACCACTACCACCATCACTAACACCACCCACTACCACCATCACTACCCCCCACCACTACCACCATCACTACCACCATCACTACCACCACCACTACCACCATCACTACCACCATCACTACCACCATCACTACAACCATCACTACCACCACCACTACCACCATCACTACCACCATCACTCCACCCATCACTACCACCATCACTACCACCATCACTCCCCACCACCACTACCACCATCACAAACCACCACCACTACCCCCAAATCACAAACCACCACCACTACCACCATCACTACCCCCAAATCACTACCACCACCACTACCACCATCACTACCACCATCATTTACCACCATCACTACCACCATCCCTACCACCACCACTACCACCATTACTACCACCATCATTCAGCATTCAGTCCCAGGAATGAAAAGTTAGGGAAAATCGAGATGGGCAGAGAGAGGTGAAACACCCCGATAGCTTCACCCCAAGGAGAAGCACCTCGGGGTAACACAAAGCATATATTCCTGGGGGGACATCAACAGAATAATCTCCGCAGGAAATGTGCGCCCGGCCATCCCAATATTAGCTTTCAAAAACCCTCAGCGAGGTGTCATTCAAGACACAAACAACATATGTTGGAGTATGCAGTACCAGTATGGGACCCGTATTTGATCACGATTTTCCAAAGGTTTACAACGAGACTAGTCCCAGAGCTGAGAGATTTGAGTTACGAGAGACTAAAGGAACTGAACCTGACGACATCAGAGGAGAGAAGAGCCAAGGGAGAAAAATAACAACGTACAAAAAAACTGAGAGAATTGATACAGTGGACAGGGGCAGTGTTCAGAGGCGGGAAACAGGGGCACAAGGGCAGACATAGCAGATGAAAATGCAGATGAGTCACAGGGGTTTTTCGAAATACTTTTTTTAGCCTCCGGGGGTCATGAAGTGGGGCGGAGAAATGGCGGGGAAAGGGGGTTCATGCATAGCTTTTTAAATTTTTGACAGGGCTCAAGCAGCCAAGTGGCAGTTAGCAGCGAGGCGGGCCAGGAGCTGAGACTCGCCCTATACAAAACCCCATTTTCAAGTACACACACACACACACACATACATACACACACACACACACACACACACACATACACACACACACACATATAGCTAATGGAGCAGGGAGAGAGTGGACCTAGTAAAGGGCCAGTGAAGAGGCGGGGCCAGGAGCTACGACACGACCCCTGCAACCACAAATAGGTGAATTAAGTACACACACACACACACACACACATACATACACACCCACACCCACACACACACACCATCACACACACCATCCCCACACACTATCACACACACACACCATCCCCACACACACACACACACGGTGAAGTCAATGAGAAAAATTAAACAATGAGGATCAGGCAGGGCTAAAAGAGACCCGGGCAGGCTACAAGCCTGGTCCAGAAATGGGCCTTTTAATTTAACCCCCGCCAAATGTAAAGTCAGGGAAAATCGGGGGAAGGGGAAAGAAGACCGGAGACAGAGTATAGTCTAGGTGGCCGAAGACTGCAAACCTCCCCCAAGGAAAAAGATCTTGGGGTGAGTATAATACCGAGCACATCTCCTGAGGACACATCAATCAGATAACTGCTCCAGCATACGGGCGGCTGGCAAACCTAAGAATAGCATTCCAATACCTAATAAGGAATCATTCAAGACTCTGTACACCATATACGTCAGGCCCATACTGGAGTTGCAGCATCAGTTTGGAACCCACACCTGGTCAAGCACGTCAAGAAATTAGAGAAAGTGCAAAGGTTTGCAACAAGACTAGTCCCAGAGCAAAGGGATTGTCCTACGAAGAAGGTTAAGGGAAATCGACCTGACGACACTAGAGGACAGGAGGGTTAGGGGAGACATGATAACGACATAAAATACTGCGAGGAATAGATAAGGTGGACAGATACAAGATGTTCCAGAGAGGGGACACAGAAACAAGGGGTCACAATTGGAAGTTGAAGACTCCTATGAGTAAAAGGGGATGTTAGGAAGTATTTCTTCAGTCATAGAGTTGTCGGGAAGTGGAATACCCTTGGAAAGGACTAGTGGGAGGCAGGAACCATACATAGTTTTAAGACGAGGTTTGATAAAGCTCATGGAGAAGGGGAGAGAGGACCTAGTAGCAATCAGTGAAGAGGCGGGGCCAGAAGCCATGAATCGACCCTGCAACCACAAATAGGTGAGTAAAAAACACACACACACACACACACACACACACACACACACACATCACACACACACACACACACACAAACACACACACACACACAGCCTCACTGCTCTCTGATACAATCTCTAGTGACATTCAGTTTGTGTGTTATGAGACAGTGTAATTATATTGGAGGTTAAATTCACCCTCCACTCACCCCTCCCTATCTCCCCCCACCTCCCAACCACCTCCCTATCTCCCAACCTCCCCCAGTACCTCGTCTCTTCTTCCCAACCTCACCGTATCTTCAAGTCACCCTCCCCACATTTTCACCTCAATCTCCCCACATCTTCACCCCCCGCCTCCCCACATCTACAAGACAACCTCCCCACATCTTCACCCCAACCTCCTCACATCTATAAGACAACCTCCCCCCATATTCATAACAACTTCCCCACATCTACAAGACAGCCTCCCCCCATCTTCACCCCAACCTCCTCACATCTTCACCCCAACCTTCACACATCTTGACCCCACCCTCCGCACATCTTCACCCCCCAAACCCCCACACATCTTCAAGACAACCTCCCCACATCTTGACCTTGTCTCCCTCAACCTCTCGACTTCCTAACTTCCCTATCATAATCTCCCTATCTTTCCCCA
Organism: Cherax destructor; assembly: GCA_009830355.1. Classification (NCBI taxonomy): domain Eukaryota; kingdom Metazoa; phylum Arthropoda; class Malacostraca; order Decapoda; family Parastacidae; genus Cherax; species Cherax destructor. Next base: position 699 of record WNWK01027744.1, on the reverse strand, counting down.
TTTTCCCATCTCCCCAACCTTCCAATTCACAATTCGGGAATAAAATTTAATTAAATCCATAATAACATTCCTAATTGCTTTTGAAATCAGTTCTCAGCTTTAAGTTGCCAATCAGATGAATATTAAAGGTAATTAATTGCACGACAATCAGATGGATGTTCTGATTGTGTTATGGCGTGTGTGTGTTTGTGAAGGAGAGTGAAGGAAGGGTGGTGGAGGTTGGGGAGAGAGCCTTCGCATTGTTTTCCTTGCCTCAGACATCCGAATAACAGGTGGTAGTCAGAAAGCTAAATAGAACTGTGCAAAGAGAAACACCTTAGCCAAACACAAACACTTTCCAACACCCACCAACATAAACACCCACCAACCCAATCACCCACCAACACAAACACCCACCAACACAATCACCCACCAACACAAAAAACCCCCCAACACAAACACCTTAGCTAAACACAAATACCTTCCAACACAAACACAACATAATTACAATAATCCACACAGGTGGCTTTCATTTTTCAGATTAATCCCATCAGAGACGATTCAGGGGTTTAAACCCCTTTTAATACGTATTTAAAAATCCACAAAATCCCGAAGTGGTCTTTGGATTATTACAACCACTGCTCGAGCGAAGAAAAAAATCGCCTACAAATCATCAATTAAATCCCCAAGGAGTTAAAAAAACAGGGAAACAATTAACCA
>WNWK01027743.1:0-26013 GCA_009830355.1 Cherax destructor | reverse complement strand
CGAGGGATCCCAACTCATTTATAACCTTAGCACCTGGTTCGCTGGTCGAGAAGACATGCCTATATGGGTGTATGACATAGCCGAATAAGATGTAAGTACTATTAGCATGCCACAGTAACGTTCAGGCATATCTGGAAAGCCCTGACGGGGCTGTGCATATCGAAATATTTCCCAGTAAGGGCAGGTACTTTCATACGGGCTTAGGAGTATTCAGACGCCTCCAGATGTATCCACACGTGCCAAAACTTGTCCATTCGTGTTGAAACATACCCAGTTGTCTGCAACTTTAGGCGTGGCACACACAGAGGTATCCAACTACACTACTCAGGCACATGTAGGCGTGTCCATGAGTGTCCAGCTGCGTTCAGGCGCGTGAAAGCGAGTCCAGGTGTTTCCGTACAAACCGAAGCACTTCAGTCATTATCCAGGTGTGTTTAGGTGTGATAAGTTGAAGAATGAGACTCTTGTGAAACATATGGGAATCTTTACCGAGGAAATGTTTCTTCGGCCATTGGTTACTTTTGTCCAGTACAGAGACGAACGGTGGTAGAGGAGGAGAATGAGGTAATCAGTCTCTCAGCCTCGAGTTGATGAGCACATCGACTCCAAGCTGGTGAAACATTTCCTCACTAAAGATTCGCAAATGCTGCACAAGTGTCTCATTCTTCCTTAGACATACCTACGTATGGCAAACATGTTCAATGACGTTCATATATATATATATATATATATATATATATATATATATATATATATATATATATATATATATATATATATATATATATATATATATATATATATATATATATATATATAATTTTTTTTAACAAGTCGGCCGTCTCCCACCGAGGAAGGGTGACCTAAAAAGAAAGAAAATCCCCAAAAATAAAATACTTTCATCATCATTCAACACTCACCTCACTCATACATAATCACTGTCTTTGCAGAGGCGATCAAATACTACACTTTAGAATAGTCCCTCCAAACTGTCACTATCCCTGACCCCTCCTTAAAAGTGCAGACGTTGTACTTCCCATTTCCAGGACTCAAGTCCGGCTAAATTATTAACCGGTTTCCCTGAATCCCTTCACTAAATATTACCCTGCTAACACTCCAACAGCTCGTCAGGTCCCAAAAACCATTCGTCTCCATTCACTCCTATCTAACACGCTCACACATGCTTGCTGGAAGTCCAAGCCCCTCGCCCACGAAACCTCCTTTACCCCCTCCCTCAAACCTTTTCAAGGACGACCCTTACCCCTCCTTCCTTCCCCTACAGATTTATACGTTCTCCAAGTCATTTTACTTTTATCCATTCTCTCTAAATTACCAAACCACCTCAACAACCCCTCTTCATCCCTCTGACTAATACTTTTAGTAACTCCACACCTTCTCCTAATTTCCACACTCCGTGGCATGAAAGAATCAAAGAGGCATCATCGGACATCAAGGAATGAAGGGGAGAGCAGCCGGGAGCAGGGGTGGTGGTAAGAGAGGCACGACCAGGATGCCAAGAGCTACAGGAAAACATTGGGGAGAGATGGAGGGAAAGGAAATGGGAGGCGGATAGGAGAGAGTCAGTGTTTATTCACGGGCTCCAGGAGAGCGAATTAAGGACACACAATGAAAGACGGCAGGAGGAAAGACAGGAGATTGAGAACGTCATTAGAGAAATAGGCGAAGAGGACATGTCTGAGATAGTAAATTTTCAGAGAATAGGGGGGTACATGAAGGGGAGAAAACGGCCAGTCAAGCTGATCTTCAAGACAGAAACAGTGCGAAACAGGATCCTGCAAGAGAAACCACGGCTGAAGGAATCGTCAGCATACAGAAGGGTGTTCCTAGACCGGGGCAGAACAAAAACAGAAAGACAGCAGCTGAGGGAGTGGAGGCAAAAGCGAAAGGAGCTGGGAAGAGAGAGACAGACAGAATCAGCAGAAACCAACCAGAACAGGGAAGAGCAACAGGAGCAAGCACACAAAAATCCATCCCCAGAACCCCAAAACCAAACACGCTATCCCAACACAGACCACAATCCACACTTACATCCCCCACCCCTCACTATGCAGTAGAATCCCCCAGCACACCCCCGAAACACAGTGTTGGAGAGGAAACTGAATGTATGGTGAACGAACGCAGATGGAATAACGAATAAGTGGGAGGAGTGGCATGAAAGAATCAAAGAGGCATCACCGGACATCATAGCCCTCACTGAAACAAAGCTCACAGGGATGATAACAAATGCCATCTTTCCAATGGGATACCAGATCCTGAGGAAAGACAGAGGGAACAGAAAGGGTGGAGGAGTGGCAATGCTGATCAAAAACAGATGGGATTTTGATGAGCTGGAGAGAGGGGACAGAGGAGAAGCAGGAGATTGTATAATAGGAACACTTCAGTCCGGAGGTCCAAAGGTGATAATTGCAGTGATGTATAACCCACCACAGAACAGAAGGAAACCAAGGCAAGAGTATGATGAGAGTAATAGAGCGATGGTTGACACACTGGCCGAATTGGCCAGAAGGGCTCATACGAGCAGGGCGAAGCTACTGATCATGGGTGACTTCAACCATTAGGAAATTGATTGGGAGAACTTAGAACCACATGGGGGCCAAGAAACCTGGAGGGCTAAAATGATGGAGGTGGTATTGGAAAATCTCATGTACCAACATGTAAGGGACAATACCAGAGAGAGAGGGGAGGACGAACCAGCGAGACTGGACCTAGTATTCACCCTGAGTAGCGCAGACATTGAGGACATCACACATGAAAGCCACCTTGGGGCCAGTGATCATATGGTTCTAAGCTTCGACTACATAGTAGAGTTACAAGTGGAGGGGAAAGCAGGAAGGGCTGCACAAATGAAGCCAAACTACAAGAAAGGTGACTACGTGGGCATTAAGAACTTCCTGCACGGAGTTCAGTGGGACAGAGAGCTGGCAGGGAAGTCGGTAAACGAGATGATGGAATATATGACAACAATTTGCACGGAAGCTGAGGGGAGGTTTATACCCAAGGGTAACAGGAAAAGGGAAAAAGCCAGGATGAGCCCATGGTTCACCCAAAGGTGCAGGGAAGCCAAAACCAAGTGTGCCAGGGAATGGAAGAAGTATAGAAGGCAAAGGACCCAGGTGAATAAGGAGAGCAGTCGTAGAGCCAGAAATGAATATGCACAGGTAAGAAGGGAAGCCCAAAGACAATACGAAAATGACATAGCAGCGAAAGCAAAATCTGACCCAAAGCTGTTGTACAGCCACATCAGGAGGAGAACAACATTCAAGGACCAGGTGATCAGGCTGAGGAAGGAAGGAGGGGAGGTCACAAGAAATGACCACGAAGTGTGTGAGGAGCTCAATATGAGATTCAAAGAGGTGTTCACAGAGGAAATAGAAGGGCCTCCAGAAAGGAGGAGAGGTAGGGTACACCACCAGGTGCTGGACACGATACACACAACTGAGGAGGAAGTGAAGAGGCTACTAAGCGAGCTAGATACCTCAAAGGCGATGGGGCTGGACAACATTTCTCCATGGGTCCTGAGAGAGGGAGCAGAGGAGCTATGTGTACCCCTAACAACAATCTTCAACACGTCTATCAAAACAGGGCAACTACCAGAGGTATGGAAGACAGCAAATGTAGTTCCCATTTTTAAAAAAAGAGACAGAAACGTAGCACTAAACTACAGACCAGTGTCACTGACATGTATAGTATGCAAGATCATGGAGAAGATTATCAGGAGAAGAGTGGTGGAGCACCTAGAAAGAAATGAGCTTATCAACGACGGCCAACACGGTTTCAGGTACGGAAATCCTGTGTCACAAACCTACTGGAGTTCTATGACAGGGTGACAGCAGTAATACAAGAGAGAGGTGGGTAGATTGCATATTCTTGGACTGTAGAAGGCGTTTGACACAGTCCCACACAATAGATTAGTGCAGAAGCTGGAGGACCAGGCAGGGATAACAGGGAAGGCACTACAATGGATCAGGGAATACCTGTCAGGAAGACAGCAGCGAGTCATGGTCCGTGGCGAGGTGTCAGAGTGGGCGCCGGTGACGAGTGGGGTTCCACAGGGGTCAGTCCTAGGACCGGTGCTGTTTCTGGTGTTTGTGAACGACATGACGGAAGGAATAGACTCCGAAGTGTCCCTGTTTGCAGATGATGTGAAGTTGATGAGATGAATTCAATCAGAAGAGGACCAGGCAGAACTACAAAGGGATCTGGACAGGCTGCAAGCCTGGTCCAGCAATTGGCTCCTGGAGTTCAACAAAACCAAGTGCAAAGTCATGAAGATTGGGGAAGGGCAAAGAAGACCGCAGACGGAGTACAGTCTAGGGGCCAGAGACTACAAACCTCAATCAAGGAAAAGATCTTGGGGTGAGTATAACACCAGGCACATCTCCTGAGGCGCACATCAACCAAATAACTGCTGCAGCATACGGGCGCCTAGCAAACCTAAGAACAGCATTCCGACATCTTAATAAAGAATCGTTCAGGACCCTGTACACTGTGTACGTTAGGCCCATACTGGAGTAGGCAGCACCAGTTTGGAACCAACATTTATCCAAGCACGTAAAGAAGCTAGAGAAAGTGCAAAGGTTTGCAACAAGACTAGTCCCGGAGCTAAGGGGTATGTCCTACGAGGAGAGGTTAAGGGAAATCGACCTGACGACACTGGAGGACAGGAGAGATAGGGACGACATGATAACGACATATAAAATACTGAGAGGAATTGACAAGGTTGACAGAGACAGAATGTTCCAAAGATGGTACACAGCAACAAGGGGACACAGTTGGAAGTTGAAGACTCAGATGAATCACAGGGATGTTAGGAAGTATTTCTTCAGTCACAGAGTAGTCGGGAAGTGGAATAGCTTGGGAAGCGATGTAGTGGAGGCAGGTTCCATACACAGCTTTAAGAAGAGGTATGATAAAGCTCATGGCGCAGGGAGAGTGACCCAGTAGCGGCCAGTGAAGAGGCGGGGCCAGGAGCTATGTCTCGACCCCTGCAACAACAACTAGGTGAGCAACTAGGTGAGCACACCCCAACACACACACATACACCCCAACACACACACACACTCCCCAACACACACACACACACACCCCAATACACACACACCCCAACACATACACACACCCCAACACACACACCCCCAACACACACCCCAACACACACACACACACACCAACACACATACACACACCCCAACACACACACCCAGTGAGGGAATGGAGAAGAGGATAGCTGAGGAGAGTAGAAAATGGGAAATGCAAGTCAAAAAAGCAGAAGCCAAGATCCGGATCTTAGAAGTGAAGCTGCAGGGAATGACACAGAATAGAGACAAAAGTACCTGGCCAGAAACGGCGCTCGGAGCTTGTGCACCAGACACAGCCAAAGGGAATGAGGAGAAAAAAGGAGAACTCTTGCATGCACAGGCACTGGCAGACACAAGTGAGGCCCAAAGCAAGACGAGCAGGATACTAACAACACACAAGAGGGACATAAAAGAAGCAGACAGGGACAAGAAGAGCACCTCAGTAACAACGAATGAGAGCACAGTAACAAAACACGAGAGGGTAGACAAAGCAGCAGACACACTAAACGCGGAGACCCCATCAACACACTGCAGCGGACAGGGACGTATGAGTAGGCCGGACACACAAAGGAACATGGGGGATACAACCATGACAGCACCGGGAGAGGCTAATGCATCTCTGATGAGGCAATGGGAGACACAGTGGGAGGAGGAAAGGGAGAAGTCGATCTTTATCTATGGCCTGAAGGAAGTCGAAGGGGACACCCACGACAGAAGAAAACAGGAGGAGAAAGAAAGGATTGAAGGTATCATGTTAGCAATAAGGGAGGACACGTCCCAAGTGACAAATTTTCGGAGAATTGGGTGGTACACAAGGGGAAGAAATCGACCTCTCAAGGTAATCTTCAAAGCAGAATCAGCCCACACCACGATCCTGCAAGAGAAAGCACGGCTGAGGACGAATCAGGGGTACCGGAATGTATACCTAGATCGGGACAGAACGCAGGAAGAAAGGGAGGCTCGGAAGGAGCAGATAAGAAGGCAAAGAGAGGAGAGAGAGGAGACAGCAAGATACGGAGGACACCAAGCCCAAGCAGGACAAACACACACACTGGAAGTACCCATGGTGGGCCTAAAATCACAAAAAAACCACGACAACCATACACTTTAACACCACACACACTCATCAGTCCCACTGTCCCCACCCCAGCAACCCAAAACCCACCATCACAACTTCCCCCCACCCCCACCACAAACTCCACCCCACCAACCCATACCCCAACCATACAATCCCCCCCACCCGTGCTGGAACCCCCTATGGGCACAACACCCCCCCCCCACAACCCACCAAGATCTCCTCAGGGACACAGTATTGGAAACAAGGATGAAGGTTTGGTACAAAAACGTGGATGGAATTACGAACAAGTATGAAGAGTGGAATGAAAGAATAGGTGAAGTGTCCCCAGACATCCTAGCTGTCACAGAAACTAAACTAAATGAGACAGTATCAGATGGAATCTTCCCACAGGGATATCAGATCCTGAGGAAAGATAGAAGGAGCAGGGAAGGATGAGGGGTCGCACTGCTTGTAAGGAACCGTTGGAGATTCGAGGAAATGGAAGGAATGGAGGTGTGAGAAAGGACTTCATAGTAGGTACCATCCAGTCTGGGGAACACAAGATAATCATTGCAGTGATGTATAACCCACCACAGAACTGCAGGAGGCCAGGTGAGGAATATGATGAGAACAACAGAGCGATGGTGGACACTCTGGCGGAGGTGGCAAGACAAGCGCACATGAGCAGAGCGAAGCTACTGGTCATGGGCGATTTCAACCACAGGGAGATCGATTGGGAGAACCAAGAACCACGTGGGGGGTCCAGAAACTTGGAGAGCCAAGATGATGGACACAGTACTGGAAAACCTGATGCACCAACATGTCAGGGACACGACCACAGTGAGAGGAGAAGATGAACCAGCAAGACTGGACCTTGTATTCACCCTGAACAGCTCAGATATTGAAGACATAACACACAAGAGCCCCCTGGGAGCCAGTGACCATATGGTGCTGAGCTTTGAGTATATTGTAGAGCTACAGGTGGAGAGGGAAAACGGTACCGAAAGAGACAAACCAGATTTTAAAAGAGGAAACTACACAGGCATGAGGAATTTCCTGCAGGAGGTTCAGTGGGAAAGGGAAATGGACCGACAGCCAATAAATGAAATGATGAAATACATATGGGCAAAGTGCAAGGAGGCAGAGGAACGGTTTATACCCAGAGGAAAAAGATTAAACTGGAAGGCCAGAAAGAGCCCCTGGTTTACCCAAAGGTGCAGGGAGGCAAAGACTCAGAGTGTCAGAGAATGGAAAAGGTACAGAAGGCAAAGAACCCAAGTAAACAAAGATATTAGTAGAAGAGCTAGAAACGACTATGCACAGGTACGGAGGGAGGCCCAGAAACAGTACGAAAACGACATAGCATCGAAAGTTAAGTCCGACCTGAAGCTGATGTACAGTCACATCGGAAGGAAGACAACAGTTAAAGACCAGGTGATAAGGCTGAGAAGAGAAGATGGGGAACTCACAAGTAACGATCAAGAGGTATGTGAGGAGCTCAACTTGAGGTTTAAGGAAGTATTCACAGTGGAGGAAGGAAGGCAGGTGGGTAGACAGGACGGGGTGCGTCACCAACAAGGGCTGTATCAAGTGCTAGAGGGCATACACACAACTGAGGAGGAGGTGAAGCAGTTGCTCAGTGACCTTGATACCTCAAAGGCGATGGGTCCGGACAATATCTTCCCGTGGGTTCTTCGGGAAGGAGCTGAGGTACTGAGTGTGCCACTTACCATAATATTCAACACATCCCTTGAAAACGGGCAGATACCTGAGGTATGGAAGAAGGCCAATGTAGTCCCCATCTTTAAAAAAGGAGACAGAAAAGAGGCACTAAACTATAGACCGGTGTCACTTACATGTATAGTGTGCAAAGTCCTGGAGAAAATCATCAGGAATAGAATGGTGGAGCACCTCGAGCTGAACAGGATAATAAACACCAGACAGCACAGATTCCAGGAAGGCAAATCCTGTGTAACAAACCTCCTAGAGTTCTATGCTAAAGTAACAGAGGTAAGGCAAGAGAGAGAAGGGTGGGTTGATTGCATTTTCCTGGACTGCAGGAAGGCCTTCGACACAGTTCCTCACATGAGATTAGTAAAGAAGTTGGAAGAACAAGCATGTATAACAGAAAGGGCACTGAAATGGATAAGGGAATACCTCACAGGGAGGCAACAACGGGTCATGGTGCGTGAAGAGGTATCACAGTGGGCGCCTGTGACGAGCGGCGTACCGCAGGGGTCAGTCCTAGGACCAGTGTTATTCTTGGTATATGTAAACGACATGACGGATGGGATAGACTCAGAAGTGTCTCTGTTCGCAGATGATGTGAAATTAATGAGGAGAATCACATCGGAAGAGGACCAAGCAGGACTTCAAACAGACCTGGACAAGCTTGACATCTGGTTTAGCAACTGGCTTCTCGAATTCAATCCCACCAAATGCAAAGTCATGAAGATCGGAGAAGGGCAAAGAAGACCGCTGACAGAGTACTGGCTAGGCGGACAAAGGCTACAAACCTCGGCAAAGGAGAAAGACCTTGGGGTGAGTATAACGCCAAGCACGTCTCCGGAGGCACACATCAACCAGATAACTGCGGCAGCATATGGGCGACTGGCAAACCTAAGATTAGCGTTCCGTTACCTTAACAAGGAATCGTTCAAGACACTGTACACCGTGTACGTCAGGCCCATACTATAATATGCAGCACCGGTCTGGAACCCACACCTGGTCAAGCACGTAAAGAAAGTAGAGAAAATGCAAAGGTTTGCGACAAGGTTAGTTCCACAACTCAGGGGTCTGTCCTATGAAGAAAGGTTGAGGGAAATAGGACTAACAACACTGGAGGAAAGAAGGGTCAGAGGAGACATGATAACGACATACAAAATACTGCGGGGAATCGACAAGGTAGACAGTGACAGGATGTTCCAGAGAGGGAACACAGAAACAAGGGGACACAACTAGAAGCTGAAGACTCAGATGAGTCAAAGGGATGTTAGGAAGCATTTCTTCAGCCACAGAGTAGTCAGGAAATGGAATAGTCTAGAGAAAGATATAGTGGAGGCAGGAACCATACATAGTTTTAAGACGAGGTATGATGAAGCTCATGGAGCAGGGAGAGCAGAGACCCAGTAGTGGACAGCGAAGAGGCGGGGCCAGGAGCTGAGTCTCGACCCCTGCAACCACAATTAGGTGAGTACAATTAGGTGAGTACACACACCAAAACACACACACACACACACACACACCAAAACACACACACACACCCCAAAACACACACACACACACACCAAACACACACACACCCAAAACACACACACACACCCCAAAACACACACACACACCCTAACACAAACACCCAATTGTAGGTGATACAATTAGTGAGTACATAACACACCCTAGTGACCTTGGGGTGGTGGGAAGTGAAAAATCCTACCCAGTGAACTTAGGGTGGTGGGCAAGTGAAAAACACTACTCAGTGATCTTATCGTGGTGGGCAAGTGAAAAACACTACCCAGTGATCTTGGGGTAGAGGTCAAGTGAAAAACACTACTCAGTGATCTTGGGGTAGAGGTCAAGTGAAAAACACTACCCAGTGATCTTGGGGTAGAGGTCAAGTGAAAAACACTACCCAGTGATCTTGGGGTAGAGGTCAAGTGAAAAACACTACCCAGTGATCTTAGGGTGGTGGGCAAGTGAAAAACACTACCCAGTGATCTTAGGGTGGTGGGCAAGTGAAAAACACTACCCAGTGATCTTGGGGTAGTGGGCAAGTGAAAAACACTACCCAGTGATCTTGGGGTGGTGGGCAAGTGAAAAACACTACCCAGTGATCTTGGGGTAGTGGGCAAGTGAAAAACACTACCCAGTGATCTTAGGGGTGGGTCGTGGCAGAGTGAAAAACACTACCCAGTGATCTTAGGGTGGTGGGCAAGTGAAAAACACTACCCAGTGATCTTGGGGTAGTGGGCAAGTGAAAAACACTACCCAGTGATCTTAGGGTGGTGGGCAAGTGAAAAACACTACCCAGTGATCTTAGGGTGGTGGGCAAGTGAAAAACACTACCCAGTGATCTTGGGTGGTGGGCAAGTGAAAACACTACCCGTGATCTTGGGGTAGTGGGCAGTGAAAAACACTACCCTGTGATCTTGGGGTAGTGGGCAGTGAAACACTACCCGTGATCTTGGGTGTGGGCAAGGAAAACACTACCCTGTGATCTTGGGGTAGTGGTCAAGTGAAAAACACTACCCAGTGACTTGGGGTAGGGCAAGGAAAACACTACCCAGTGATCTTGGGGTAGTGGGCACTAAGGGTGTGGCGGAAAACACTACCGCTTGTTGATCAGTACTTGGGGTAGTGGTCAAGTGAAAAACACTACCGACGGTGGATCGCTTGCTAGACGGCCAGCCCAGGCTGATGCCTGGAATATGTTGATGAGTCACTTGGTGAGCGTCCTCCCAACACTGATAAATGACTGACTTTATCAACGGTGGATTCCCTTCTGGCGCCTCATTTTCTGCCTTCTCTTTCCTTCGTTTTATTCTCTTTATCTACTTCCTTTCAAGGAGGGTGCCATGATGTTGGTGAGGGCTTGATCAAGGGAACTGGAGCTTTCCTTTCACTCCAAGAATCATATCTGTTTACCTCCCATTACCTAATAGTAATATTGTGGAGAGGAATTCTTGTAGAGGGACAGGTTAAGTACCTTGAGGGGTGTATTTTCTCTCGTATATATGCTGAGATTTACTTTAATCCATATATTAGCGATACAAGTATTCTTGTCTGGTGATGCAAGGATTACGGTGAAGCTAATGAGCTTCGTGTAGTCGATAGGCATTAAACCCCCATTAACTAACTAACCTTGTTTATGATTATATAAATATTATTATTATTATTTTTATTATCCCACCTTTTTCTTTCATATTGATACAATTTCCCTATTTCAGTTTCCTTGCCTATTTTCGTAAATAAGTTTTCTCTTAATTTTAGCATATTTTTTTATACTTTTAAGACACTTTTATTTGTATTCTTTATTACTCCCCTTTTCCTTCTTTTGTTTTATGTTGCTTATTTGATTTAATATTGTCTGTCCTCGTTTATATTGTATTGTCTTGCATATTTTGAGCCAAGATTTCTTGACATGACTTCATATCCATTCGTAGTGTCTCATTATTTTCTTGAACAGTGAGATGTCTTGCTCTTATTAAATCAATTATCTGTCTCATCATTGCCGTGTATTTCTCAAACATTTATTTTCCAAATAAATAAATGTCTTATTTCATCACGTTCGTGTCTTCACAAAGTCATTTAATAATTTAAATCTTTTTCTGCAATCATACAGCATAAATAGCAAAAAAATGCACAATACTGTGAGTGGAACAACACACAGATAACCCGTAAATGGTCCAAGTCAGACCAAAACGTCGTCGTATCGGACCAAAACGTCGTCGTAAGCTCCTCTCTTCTATGTGAGAGTTATTTGTATACAGCATCAATTTTTCTAACAAAGTTCTTTGCCTACGATCATGTAATTATGGTAATACGGAATTTCCTGGCAGTTGGATTGGGCGTGATGGCAATATTAATTTGCCTCCAGTACCTGACGATAAATCACTCGATACTGGAATATATGATGGCATCTAGAAAGTCTCAACGTTAATGTTGTCCAATATTATGTATTATACATTATCATTTTATTAATATTATTATCATTTTTATTATTATTAATTTTATTATTTTATTTTTAATATTAATAATATTATTTTAATTATTATTATTATTATTATTATTATTATTATTATTATTATTATTATTATTATTATTATTGTTATTAATATTATTATTATTATTATTAATATTAATATTATTATTATTATTAATATTAATATTATTATTACTAATATTATTATTATTATTATTATTATTATTATTATTATTATTATTATTATTATTATTATAATATGGTGCTAAACTTGTATGAGCTATAGAGCCAAAACGTAAATTATTAGGAACCCCTAAAATCAAGCTTCTTAAACTGATCTGTTTGGAGTGCTGGTATGAAACCTTTATCATAATTTGTTTCTGAAAATCACTCAAGGGATTAGTTCCAAACCCACACACTAAACAATACCCTTAAAGTTAAAAAAATATACATAATGAAAGCACAAAGATATCAGAGATTCTCAACACTCAAATGCAAAGATAGGTATTAACAGACCCCCTAATTGTTTTCAAGAAGAAACTTGATAATCATCTTAAAAGAAAATTATGAGAAGCCTTACTATGCCTACGTCGAACTACGTCAACAATAAGCATCCTGACTGCAGGAGCGAAGAATGCGACGATGCTTTCACCCGTCGATTATTAATATATGATAGACCTTTTGAGCACTTCTGTCATGTGTATGCACTGGATACGAAATCATTGACTGGAGAAAAGTTTATATGTGAAAGATAAGGTCAAAGAAAAAACAAACACGATCATAACTAGGGAAGTTCATCAAGGGAAGCTGTGGTCTGTGTCTCATCTCTATTGAAGATCTGACTCCATTTAATAGGGATGTCTTAATTCTAGTAAACGGTTTTTCATAAACACATCTGGATCTTCACTTCTTTAATTCCTACCTAATTGTCTCCTATTCTCCAGACTCTGTATGACCAATACAATACTTAGAACCTCCCCACGAGTGTATAATTTTGAAAGGAGTTCTCCCAGAAAAAAAGCGTATATTGAATCCCAGTTGTTTTACTTAGGTCGCCTCATTACAGCGTGGACGGACGCCTGCCAAGTATATTAAGAGTACTTTTATGATTTAACGAGCCCCTGTAGAAAGTTGAGCAAGTTAATTCCTAAATGAGCTGCCGTAATCTTCTTAGCGATCAAGGCAGCGGAGAAGTCTGTGATGTTGAGCTTTAGTGCTAATTTGTTCCTCGTTACTGCCATGAATACTACCCACAACCTGGAGTGGGTGGGTGGTTGTGGGCACCATGTGTGTCTGACGACCCCTGGATACCATAGCTTTCACGGATACCACGGATACCATAGCTTTCATGTATGTAATCAGAGGATTACATACATGTCTTGCAAAAATATTTCATTTATGTAACACAATGAGCAATCATGTTCATTTTGGCGTCATGGCTATATCTTGTGTCATATCTATCATATATCACTATATATATAGAGGTGTACCATACACAAAATTAATGCGCTTTATTATTTTTATAAATATAGATGATTAAGTTATTTGATTATTCTTTTATACACTGCATAATTTATTTTGATTTGATTGTTAAAAAATATTTTAAATTGCACGAACCCTTTGAAACTGAAACCGTCATTCTGAAACTGTCATTCTGAAACTGTCATTCTGAAACTGTCATTCTGAAACTGTCATTCTGCCGGGAAATATTCGAAAAAAAAATATTTTGTCTTACCAAAATATTAGGATTATTTTGCAGATTGTTTTAAGCCTTTTTTTTTTTTTGCGCTCAGTACTTACGGAGATATAGAGGCGTAAAGTTGGTAGAAAATGAGCCACGTATGGCAACAGTGGTGAATGCCACTCACCAGGTATATTTTCATTTACTCCCATTCAAAGGTTTCTTGTATTTTCATTTGTTTTCCTTTTCTAAGTAACTTATGTGGCCGGTGAGACCAAAGTAAGGTACAATGTACATATATACACTCGTTGTATGCAACACAATAACCGCACAAACATTATTATCATTATATTGTTTACAAAACATCTTTACACAAACCAGCAATACAAAATTATTTTTGTTACTATTGTTCTATAATATATATACATATGTACAGTCACTGGACATGTTCATAGAAGTTCTGCAGCTTGTGGAAGTCTTTGAAACATGGTTTTATGCACAGTGGTCTTTTACACTCCTCACACATAAAACGAGTGTCTGCATTTTTGTGGGCGTTTTTTTGCGTATGCACAGACAAAACATCTCTTGTGAGCAGTTTTCTTCAAAGTAGCAGCAGGCAGTTGTGTCAGGTAGTTATCCTAGGTTGATGGTCGTCTGGGTCGTCATTCATTCCTGTATACCTTCCTTCCTACATTCCTTCTTACCTTCCTTCCTACATTACTTCCGTCCTTCCTTCCTACCTACCTACCTACCTTCCTTCCTTCCTACCTACCTACCTATCTTCCTTCCTTCCTACCTACCTACCTACCTTCCTTCCTTCCTACCTACCTACCTTCCTTCCTTCCTACCTACCTTCCTTCCTTACTACCTTTCATCTCGTCCTTCCTTCCTTCATTCTGGTTTCTATATATACACACATAGTCACTGGACACGTGCCTAGAACTCCTATTAGCTTCTGGAAGCTGGTTGTTGTTTCTGGGTCGTCATTCCTTTCTTCCTTTATTCCTTCATTCCTACCTTCCTTCCTGCCTTCCTTCCTGCCTTCCTTCCTGCCTTCCTTCCTACCTTCCTTCCTACATGCCTTCCTACATTCCTTCCTTCATACATTCCTTCCTTCCTACATTCCTTCCTACCTACCTTCCTTCCTTCCTTCCTTTCATCTCCTCCGTTCTTCCTTCTGGTTTCTATATACATATACACATATATAGTCACTGGACACTTCATAGAACTGATAATAGCTTCTGGAAGCTGGTTGTTGTGTGTGGACTTATAAATATGCTGAGTCAGGGTGTGTCTGTTGTCAAAATGACATATTACACCATCACTCACCACCCTCACTGCCTGTCAACACCCATGGGGTCCCATGCTCTTCTTCCCCACAGTCCTTCCTACCTACTTACTTACCTACCTACTTACTTACCTACTTACTTACCTACTTACTTATTTTCTTTCATTATTTTTTCTCTCTTCCTTCTGGTATCCTGGGCATTGCTTTCGGTCACAAACTCCTCAAAACCATGAAATTCATCTTCACTGACACTTCCATCTGTGTTAGAGCTATCACTGTGTTAGAGCTATCACTGTGTTAGAGCTATCACTGTGTTAGAGCTATCACTGTGTTAGAGCTATCACTGTGTTAGAGCTATCACTGTGTTAGAGCTATCACTTGGGAAGAGAAGAGTCCCAGATTCGCCCAGAGTCAGATAGTATTTCTTACTACTAGGCATGCTGAACAAGGACTACTGAAATGGCATTCCCAAAATGCACCACTGGATCCCCGATTTTTTTTATACTGCGCACACTGACCACACAGACCCATTCTCTCACATGTGGGCCTATCAGCTTTCTCCCACTTGATTTGAGGCCGCTAGAATTTATGTGTATTAATACGTCGGAAACATTGGCTCGTAAGACGTATATATACGACCGAAACAGTCAAAGTTAAAACTTTTTAGTTATAAACATTTTATGGTCTGAAGCTAAATATTACTAGAAAAGCATCATGAAGGGTTGTAGATAATTTGGCAACGTTATCAACTATGGGATCATTTTTTTGAGCTGTCAGACCACATAGCTCCTGTACATGAATGGTATACAATACCAACAAGATGGAGAATTAAACACATTGTGAAATATTTGGTTATATCGTATTATAGTTCTACTGTCTTCCAATTATGTTCTTGATTTTGTATTGATAAAGCCACTGAATGGCAACACGTCTACCAATAAAAATACCCACTAGGCCAGCTAGATGGCCTAGTAGCTTACGCGACGGTCTGGAGTTTTGAGACTCTCTGACTGCGGGTTCGAACCCCACCCGTGGTATGGGTTGAACGAACATCACGGGAAATCCAAGGAAATCCATAGATCAAACAATATCACCTCCCATTCCAAGGCGTTATAACACTTCCCCTAAAAAATGATGATAACCACATGCTAGTTATTGAGAGCGGAGTGTGGGTTGGCTTGTCGACCAAGATGTTCACTTGTCTGTGAAGGTGAGGCAGGAGCGAGGCTGTAAGCACACCGGAGCTAGGTAAAGAATTAGACACATGTGCAACATCTGGTTATCTTTATTGGTAGACGTGTTGCCATTCAGTGGCTTTATCAATACAAAATCAAGAACATAATTGGAAGACAGTAGAACTATAATACAATATAACCAAATATTTCACAATGTGTTTAATTCTCCATCTTGTTGGTATTGTATACCATTCATGTACAGGAGCTATGTGGTCTGACAGCTCAAAAAAATGATCCCATAGTTGATAACATTGCCAAATTATCTACATTTTCACATATAAACTTTTCTCCAGTCAATGATTTCGTATCCAGTGCATACACATGACAGAAGTGCTCAAAAGGCCTATCATATAGTAACAATCGACGGGTGAAAACATCGTCCAAGGGAGAATATCGCAAATAACTTTAAGACTCGCACTTTTTACGCGGTGGGTTGCCTGTAGATTACCTTTTGTTTCTACTGATGATTCCTTACTTCTTCGCTCCTGCAGTCAGGATGCTTATTGTTGACGTAGTTCGACGTAGGCATAGTAAGGCTTCTCATAATTTTCTTTTAAAATGATTATCAAGTTTCTTCTTGAAAACAATTAGGGGGTCTGTTAATACCTATCTTTGCATTTGAGTTTTGAAAATCTCTGATATCTTTGTGCTTTCATTATGTATATTTTTTAACTTTAAGGGTATTTTTCAGTATGTGGGTTTGGAACTAATCCCTTGAGTGATTTTCAGAAACAAATTATGATAAAGGTTTCATACCAGCACTCCAAACAGATCAGTTTAAGAAGCTTGATTTTAGGGGTTCTTAATAATTTATGTTTTGGCTCTATGGCTCATACAAGTTTAGCACCATATTGTAATAATAATAATGATGATAATAATAATAATAATAATAATAATAATAATAATAATAATAATAATAATATATTAAAATAATATTAATATTAATAATAAAATAATAACATTATTAATAATAAAATAATAACATTAATAATAATAAAATTATAATATTAATAATAAGGCTCCATACGGCTCACTTACCCTGTGGAACTTGAGCGACTCAAAAAAGTTTCCACAGATACAGTGTGTTTGCTGGGAGTGCTGGGTGTCTCAAGGGTGGTGTTGCTGTACTGATTAAAGAGATGAGCCCCTTCCGTTTGATGGCTTGAGAGGAGGGGGGAGGATTGTGAGAGTAGATGGAGTGTGGGGGGTGTCCAGGTGTGTTTTGTAGGAGTGTATATGCCAGCGAATAATTGTAGGAGGGTTAAGTAAGATGTTGTCAGGGATTTTTTGGTATATCATCTAGGAGGGTTGCCAGCCATAACCATCATGGGGGGAGATTGGAACTGTGTTATCCGTAAGAGGGATGTGGAACCTATGGGGGCGGGGTGTGTGCTGGGGGTCTTGAGGGATGCGTTAGGTGGTGGGGGGATGATTGATGCTGTGGGAGGGAGTGGGTGGCAGTTGGAACATACCTTTATACGACAGGGTTATGCCGCTCGGTTGGATAGGGTTTATAAGAACATAAGAATGGAGGTACACTGCAGAAGGCCTACTGGCCCATACAAGGCAGGTCCTTATCAAAACCACCACTACCTAAGAATTTATTCCCGTACTCACGACACCAATCAAACCCAGCCCCTCCCACTCATATATTTGTCCAATCTCTTTTTAAAGCCACCCAAGGTCCTAGCCTCAACCACCAAGGAGGTTGTTGTGGTGAGGGCACAAACAATTGACGTTGGGATTTCTGATCACAGGGGAGTGATGGTGGATGCGAGTTGGGAGAGTATGGTCCATTGGTTCGAAGGTTATTGGAAGCTTAATGTGAGATTGTTTGAGGGAGAGGAGAGGCACGGTAGTTTTGAGGAGTGGTGGGTGGGTTTATGGGAGGAGAGGAAGCTTGAGGAAGATCTTGTGGGATGGTGGGAGAGGTGAGCGAAACCTGCCATTAGAGATTATTATAAAAGCAAGGTTAGGGAAGAGAACTTCTTGTGTTGGTATAGTTTTGTATATAATATTGTACGTAGGGTTTATGGGTAGGTTGTGGATATAAAAGTTTTCCATTGTCAAATATATAGTATATTCATACAGTGTCTGTCTAACAGTACATGTTTAAGGTTATTTTGTTGATGGCTGCCTTTGGATCATGTTGTTTCCTCTTAAGTGTATTGTATTTAATGTCTTTTAAATAAAATAAAAAAAAAAAAATCTAACTAATGGTCGGTATTAACAAATACATTAATACCTTACTCATTTTAGCACCCTCAATTTAGGGGGAAGATAATTGTTATTGTAATGATAGAGAATAATTGAACATTAAAGCAAATATATCACATTACATATTGTTTCTAATAAAGCTACACCTTGTGCTGACATTTACAAATAAACTTCTAACAACGTAACTCGCACACAGTCTGGATATAACCAAAAAGTCGATACAATAACAGAACGTTCTGGTTGACACATTTATTATTATTATTATAATCAAATAGAAGCGCTAAACCACAGGGGTTATACAGTGCTGCAGGTTATTGTAGGATGCAGGAAGAGTGGGTTATAAGAGGGAGATGAACGATTAGTAGGGTATGGAGTGCAAGATGACGGTGGATAGTGCAGGGATGGAGGGTAGCAAGAGATCGAGGTAGAAGGGACTGAGGGAGGTGCTAGAGGTATAATCTTCAGAGTTTGTGTAGTAAGTCAGTTTCTGTCAAAAAGTCAATGAGAGAGTCAGGATTAAAGGAGGGTCCATCTGCAAGAAGGGAAGGTAAAGAAAGGGCCGCAGAGCGAAGACATTTGGAGGTAAATTCTGAGTGCTCGTTGATAAAGTGGGCAGTCCAACAGGATATGTCGAACAGACACTGGAACCTGACAATGCTCACAGAGAGGGGCAGGGAGCCTCTCCATGAGATACCCGTGAGTAAGACGAGTGTGGCCGATGTGAAGACGGGAGAGAGTAGTCTCCCAACCTCGACATTGGTGACAAGAAGAAGGCCAGAAACCTATAACCAGTTTAATAGAATGAAGTTTGTTATTCAGCAGGTCAGACCAGCGTTGTTGCCAACGGGTGCGAAGAAGGGTAGCAATGACCGCAAAATAGTCCGTGAAAGGAACACCTCTATATGAAACTGTAAGGTCATGTACTGCTGACCGCGCAGCAGTGTCTGCCTGTTCATTGCCCTGTACGTCAACATGACCAGGGACCCAACAAAAAACAATATCTTTATGCTTGCTAAAGATACGGTGTAACCAAAGGTGGATACGAAGAACTAGGGGGTGAGGTGTATCAATTTTACGGATAGCCTGTAAAGCACTAAGGGAGTCTGAAACGACCACAAATGGTGACTCAGGCATAGATGCAATACGGATAAGTGCCACAAGAATGGCATACAATTCAGCCGTAAATATGCTAGCCAAGGGTAACAGATGCCTCGTACAACGCTGTCTGGAAACAATGCTGCGAATCCGACGCCGTCAGATGACTTTGAACCATCGGTGTATATTGCGATGGCATGGGAATGAGAACGGAAGTGGTCTAGAAAGAAAGAGCG
Source organism: Cherax destructor (assembly GCA_009830355.1). NCBI lineage: Eukaryota > Metazoa > Arthropoda > Malacostraca > Decapoda > Parastacidae > Cherax > Cherax destructor. Next base: position 6,407 of record WNWK01027743.1, on the reverse strand, counting down.
AGAAGCCGCCGTAGGTAGTTGGGCTTTCGCGCAAGGTAGAGGAATAGAAAAGACACGGACAGTAGGAACTTCCCAAGGGGGTAGGGGAAAGGGAGATGTCACATGAACATATAGAGGTGGGAGCTGAAGGGAAGACAGGAGTGAATGTAGACGAAGAGAAAAGGGACAAAGTAAGCAGGGGCGACGAACAAATAAAGAGCGCCTACTAACATCTGTAACAATCCTATACATGGAAGGATTGCGGAGGTCATGAGAGCAAACAAAATAGCGAATGCAATGTGCATCACGACGATCGGATAAGGATGGAATGTTCGCTTCTACATAGAGGCTCTCAACCAGGGAAGAACGAAATGCACCAAGGCATAAGCGTAATCCCTGGTGATGGATGGGATTAAGGATGGAAAGAGTAGCAGGGGAGGCCGCAGAATATATCTGGTCACCATAATCGAGTTTCGACAAAATTAGGGCTGAATGTAGGCGAAGGAGGGTTCTACGATCAGCCCCCCATGAAAGATGTGCGAGGGTTTTAAGAAGGTTCAGCCTTGTGTGACAAGTTGCCTTCAGAGAGGTAATGGGAGGTTTCCAGGACAATCGACGGTCGAACAGGAGGCCGAGAAACCTGACTGTATCACGTTCTGGGATACGTGAGCCGTATAGGTACAATGGATGGTCAGAGACCACTGAACGTCTAGTAAGCGTAATTTGATGAGTTTTGCCACTAGAAAATTTAAATCCGTGAGTGGTGGCCCAATCAGAAACCCGGTTGATGGCATGCTGGAGGGAAACTGCAATGAGGTGACAGTCAGCACCTGCACAACCTATAGCAAAGTCATCCACATAGAGCGATGACCAAATATTGGATGGGAGAACAGATGCCAGATTATTTATAGCAAGCAGAAAGAGTGTTGTGCTCAGAACACATCCTTGGGGGACACCTTCAGCTTGGACAAATTCCGGGGAGAGTTCATTACTAACCCGGACCCGGAAATGTCTGTCAGTTAAGAAGGCCTTAAGAAAGAATGGTAGGTGGCCTCGGAGGCCTAAGGAGTGGGCCTGGGCCAATATATTATATCTCCAAGTTGTGTCATAAGCCTTCTCAAGGTCAAAAAAGATAGTGATAACCAAATGGTTATTCGCAAAGGCATTACGAATATACGTATCCAAGCGCAGCAAGGGGTCAATGGCAGAACAGCCCGTTCTGCCATTACGGAAGCCATATTGACTAGGGGAGAGACTATTGTGAGTCTCTAAATACCACATCAAACGTCTATTAACTAGACGTTCCATCATCTTGCAAACTGCACTGGTAAGAACGATGGGACGGTAGTGAGAGGAATCACGTCCCGTAGTACCTGGTTTTCGAAAAGACTGATGTAAATGCTGTAGCATATGAATATGTATGCCGTCTGGCCCAGCTGCCGATGATCGGCAAGCAGAGAGTGTTGCCTCCAGTTCTTGAAGGGTAAGAGGCACATTATAGGATTCTTCTCTAAGAGAAGAAAAATCTAAGGGCTTTAACTCGCTGGCAGACTTAGAAGAAAGGAACGAGGGGCATAGATGGAGCCCCTGAGAAATGCGGACGAGATGATTACCAATTTCAGTGGCAACGGCAAGAGGGTGTGCTATATCGACACCAGCAACCTGAAGAACAGGAGCCGGGTCGGGGGAGAATTTACCACTCAATTTCCGCACTTTCTTCCAGACTGCACTCATCGAGGAAGCCGAAGTGACAGTAGAAACGTAATCTCGCCAGCAAGTGCGTTTAGCATCACGTATGACACGGCGAGCAATAGCTCTCTTCTGCTTGAAATCAAGGAGTCTCTCTGTGTTTCTGTTATACCGATACCTTACCCATGCAGCACGTTTCAAACGCACTGCCCGAGCACAAGCAGGAGACCACCAAGGCATGCACTTCTAAGGATGCTTGCCCGAGGTTTGAGGAATAGAATGTGAAGCCGCTGTGAAGATGGAGGATGAAAAGAGATGTAAACTGTCATCAATGGAGGACGAGGTAGGAACCTCATGAAAGGCAGTAAGATGTGCGTAAAGGTCCCATTTCGCCCGGTCAAATTGCCAGCGTGGGTAATGAGGAGGTGGAGAAAACAGAGGGGACTTAAGGATGATTGGGAAATGATCGCTGTCATGTAAGTCTGGGAGGACAGACCAGGTGAAGTCAAGGACAGTTGATGAAGAGCAGACGGAAAGATCGATGCAGGAGAAAGAATGAGTTCGGGGATCAAAATGGGTAGGAGTACCCGTATTTAAAACATGTAGGGGAAGAGAAGCAAGAAATGCCTCCAACTGAATGCCACGGGAGTCACAGTGCGACCCTTCCCAGAGAAAGTGGTGTGCGTTAAAATCGCCAAGTAATAGAAGGGGTGGCGGTAAGGAAGAAACCAGAAAATCAACATCTGGGATAGACAATGCCCGCGAAGGGGAGAGATATAAAGAACAGAGTGTATACCACTTATTCAAGTGGATACGGGCTGCGGTGTAATGTAAGGAAGAAGGGACATAGAGCTGACGGTATGGAACACCAGTGCGTATAAGAAGAGCACTTTCGTTAAAGGTTCCATTGGGAAAAGGATCCGATGAATATAACAAATTATAGCCTGAAAAGGGCCTGATAACAGTGGATTGTAATTTGGGTTCTTGCAAACAGACCCCAATAGGGGAAAACTGGGAGAGCAACACCTGAAGCTCACCCCTGTTACCCCTGAGGCCTCGGATATTCCACTGCAAATAAGCCATGATTTATGGAGAGAAAGATATAAGTGGAAGTGAGAGGAAGCTATGGACTAGGGTTAGAAAAGTCCATGTATGGAGGCAGCGGAAGACCTGTAATCAGAGAGGGAGGAGGACGTTGTGAAGGAAGGGGGGTGGGTTGAGACGAAGAAGAGAGATGAGGAACCTCAGATGGAGTAGTGTCCATCATCGGTCCAGTCTCTGAAATATATTCTGCAATAGCTTCCAGTGTTTCGGAAGTCAAAGATGCAGAATGTGAGACTACATTAGAAATGGAAGAAGAGGGAGCAACTATCGGGGAGTCTATAGACTGTACTAAAGTAGAGGACGAGGAGATAGAAGAGGAAACTGTCATTGGGACTTGGGAGGGGACAGGGCATGAAGGTATTGTATGAGGAGGAGGATGAACCTCCACACACGTTACAGAACTAGTCGGAGGCGAAGAACCTGGCAGTAGGGATTTTTTGCCGGGCTTATAAGAAGAAGGGGGGCGCTGAGGTTTAGGTGAAGGACGAGGACGTGTAGACTCAGAACTGTGCGAGTGAATAGAGGAAGGAGTGTGGATAGTATGGGAAACCGAGGTAGGGACCTCGGAGCCAAGAACATCAAAAGGATTCGAGACAGGGGTGACTGAGGATGAGGCGACCACAGAGGAAGCCATGGAAGTTGGGACCCCAGAAGCGGGGCGACGTTTAGCAATGCGAGAATAGGAAATACGGGGAAGTTTCCCTTGAAGGCGAATATGAGAGACGGCCATAGCATATGAGAAGCCTTCCGCCTCTTTGAGACAACAGATTTCCCGCTCATTCAGGTAAACCTGACAACGGCGAGAATACGAAGGATGTGCCTCATGACAGTTAAGGCAAGAGGGAGGTAGAGTACAAGAACTGGCATGGTCGTCAGCACCACAGACTAGGCATTCGGCCATGGACCTGCAATATTTTGCTGGATGACCAAATCGCCAGCAGTTTCTACACTGCTGTGGTGTAGGGGTCACCTTTCGAACTTGTAAACATTGACCTGCAATGTAGACCGAAGGTGGAAGTTCTCGGCAGTCAAATGTTAAACGAGCTATATTGCAAGGATAACGTCTTTGCTTATTGGCAGGGAGGACAAAAGTGTCCACTTTAAGGATAGGGAGTTCTTGGAGCTCAAGCTGCTCGAAAATGTCATCACCACATGTCTGGAAATTCCGTTGGACAATGGTGTGGGGCAAAATGACAGAACCACAACAAGAATTGAGGGAATGGTGCTTTTCAATAGTAACAGGAGCAGTATCTATGATTGTGAGAAGAGAAAGATCGCGAGCTTGGCCAGCATTCTGGACCGTGATGATGCGAGTGCCGCTCTTGAGAGCGTGAAATGAGATGTCTTTACCAACATGGCGTAGCAGAGCCTTACTATGGTCTGAAAGATAGGTATTATGAGAAGTCGTTCGCAGAGTAAAAAACTTTGTCCATTGAGTAGTTTGAAACAGAGAGTTTAAGGGGAGTGCGTGACGAGCTTGTCGTTTCTGAGATGAACGAGAAGGAAGTGTCGAATCGTCATGTGTGGGTCTCGGTCGTTTGGGTGTGGGACCAGGGGTGGTCCGATGTGAGACGGGCGAGCGATTCGAAAATTGCCGCACCGTCGAGGGAGAAGCCGGAATCAAGGTCAGAGAAGAGCGAAGGTCAGATGTATCGAAAGGGCCAGTCGGGTCCCTGGGACCTGAAGCAGGTGACGAACTGGTACCTGCTTCAGGTACAGGGGTATTAGGGTTGTCCGAAGAGTTATCCATTAACAAGGTAGGGTCAGAACTAGGTGCGGTATCAAGGGGCCCTGGGGTAGAGTCACGGATTAGGGCATCCGTGGTTAGGTTACTTCTTTCTTTTTGTTTTTAAGAAAAAAAAAGAAAGAAGAAAATAAAATAAAAATAAAAAAAAGAATAAAACAAGGGGGGACGTGGAGGAATAGCTTCTAGGAGGAATGAAAGGGGCGTAAATCCCCCTCCGCGCCCAAGAGGACCTCAACACCGCAAGTAGTGCAGATGCTGCATGGAACCCGTGCCATACCCTACCCTTCACGCCAGTAAACCAGCAATCCGGGATAGCAACCTCACATCCACCGAGCCACCTCGGCAGACAAAAGAGAGGGCGGCCGGATATCCGCCACAAAGCATACCGCCTTCGGCCACCACCCCCGGAATCCAAAAGGTGGCCTCCAGAGATACACCAGTCGCCCGAAAGATACCCAAGGCCACCCCCGGGAGACCGGAGAGGGATTGGGACATCCCCAGGCGATCCAGATTCCACGGCAAACTACACCACCGCCAAGAACCTCAACGGAATGGGAATGGACCATGGTACCCTTCCCCCTACCTAGGAACTAGAATGTCTGTGGAGAGAAGCTCCCAGGGTAAAAATGGGAAGGAAATAAGAGAGGGATGAGGAGGAGGGGGAGGAGGAAAGGGAAAAGGGAGGATGGGGAAGATGGGAAAGGGAGGGGGGATTGGGGGGTAATTAGGTTCGGTCTGAGGAAGAAGACCAAAAGGTCCAATTCCTCAGACCGATAGCCTCTTTACCTCGTCACGGAGCCCCCCTTAAAGAGGGGTTGACACATTTGTTGACAAATATGACACGAACGTGTCTCGTGAATTTCATGATTCCATAACTAGATTGGAAATAAATCTTACATAAGTGGAACTGATAGCTCTAATTGGTTGGGAAATATCCATTTACCGCCTAAATTAAAGAATCTCAACACAAAAACAAAATGCTGTACAAGAAAATGGCCAACACAGGTCCACGTACAGTCACTATGTACAAGTTATTGGTAGATGTCTTGACCATGACGGAGACTGGTCCACGATGACTGTTAAATAACCAGAGAACTTGGTGGGTGCTGGGTGAGTGTTGTGGTGCTCCAGGTTGTCACCCAATATTTAAATACAACCACCACCATCATGGGTGAGGTGTGGTGCTGGGTGAGTGCTGTGATATCCCAGGTAGTCACCCAATCTGCAACACAACCACCACTATCATGGGATGGTTGTTGTGGTGGATGAGGAGTCTTGGACTGCTGGTTGCCACCCCACCTGCAACACAACCACCACTATCATGGGATGGTTGTTGTGGTGGACGAGGACTCTTGGACTGCTGGTTGCCACCCCACCTGCAACACAACCACCACTATCATGGGATGGTTGTTGTGGTGGACGAGGACTCTTGGACTGCTGGTTGCCACCCCACCTGCAACACAACCACCACTATCATGGGATGGTTGTTGTGGTGGACGAGGAGTCTTGGACTGCTGGTTGCCACCCCACATGCAACAACACCACCAAGTACGTTGCCACGAAACTTGCAATCTGTAACACATCACTAAAATTAAGAGGCTGTCAGGAAACATTTTATAATTTTGTATAAGTGTTTTATTATTATTATTATTATTATTATTATTATTATTATTATTATTATTATTATTATTGTTGTTTTGGTATTGTTATCATTGGGTGTTTGGTTAAATATATGACAACACAGTTGATCATTCAGTATGACTCACGAAATCGTAATGACACGATTGCAAACAAACCATGCCACGGGTGAGGTTCGAACCCGCGGTCAGAAAGTCTCAAAACTCCAGACCGTCGCGTAAGCCACTGGGCCAGCTAGCTTCAATAAGAT
>WNWK01027742.1:0-26013 GCA_009830355.1 Cherax destructor | reverse complement strand
CCAGAGATGTGGAAGATAGCTAATGTAGTTCCTATATTCAAATCAGGGATAAGTCCAGTCCATCAAATTACCGTCCAATAAGCCTCACGTCTATAGTAGGCAAATTATTAGAATCAATTATAGCTGATATTATCAGAAGTCACCTTGAAGAACATAATTTGATTAATGAATCTCAGCATGGGTTTACGAGAGGTCGTTCCTGCCTGACAAATTTACTGACGTTTTTCAATAAAACATTTGAGGCAGTAGACAGTGATAAAGAATATGATATAGTTTACTTGGATTTCAGTAAGGCCTTCGATAGAGTACCTCACAAGAGACTCTTAAGAAAGGTGGCAGCTCATGGATAGGAGGTAAAGTTCTAGCATGGATAGAGGCATGGCTTACCAATAGAAAGCAGAGAGTTTCATTAATGGGGTCAAATCTGAATGGGGATTTGTCACCAGTGGCGTTCCACAAGGATCAGTTTTGGGCCCATTGTTGTTCATAATTTACATAAATGACCTTGATGAAGGAATTGCAAGTGACATGAGTAAATTTGCTGATGATACAAAAATAGGCCGTATAATTCATTCTGAAGAGGATACCAATGAACTCCAGGAGGATTTGGATAAATTAATGTCTTGGTCTGAAAAGTGGCAGATGAAGTTCAATGTGGACAAGTGTAAGGTGCTAGTCGTTGGTAATGAAAATATCCCTCGAATTTATAAACTAGGTGAAGTTGAGTTTTTTGAATGTGAAAAAGACTTGGGAGTCATGGTAAGCAGAAATCTAAAGCCAAGACAACAGTGCCTAAGTGTGCGCAATAAGGCTAACAGATTACTAGGATTTATTTCAAGAAGTATAAGCAACAGAAGTCCAAAAGTTATTTTACAACTCTATACATCACTAGTGAGACCTCATTTGGATTATGCAGCTCAGTTTTGGTCTCCTTACTACAGGATGGATATAGATTCATTGAGAACATACAAAGAAGAATGACTAAAATGATTTACAGTATAAGAAATCTCCCGTATGAAGATAGACTTAGAGCATTGAATCTCCATTTCGGAGAGACGTAGAATGAGGGAGATATCATCGAGGTGTACAAGTGGATGATGGGCATAAACAAAGGAGATATTAATAAAATACTGAGGATATCGCACCAAGTAAGAACCAGAAATAACGGATTTAAATTGGATAAATTTAGATTTAGAAAGGACATAGGCAAGTACTGGTTTTCGAACAGAGTTGTAGATGCGTGGAACAATCTTCCGAGTAGGGTGATAGAGGCTAGGACCTTGGGTGGCTTTAAAAGAGATTGGACAAATATATGAGTGGGAGGGGCTGGGTTTGATTAGTGTCGTGAGTACAGGAGTAATTTCTTAGGTAGTGGTGGTTTTGATAAGGACCTGCCTTGTATGGGCCAGTAGGCCTTCTGCAGTGTTTCTCCATTCTTATGTTCTTATGAGCAAATTCGCCGACGACACGATAGGTAGGATAAATGATTCAAACATAGATGTCATAGAACTTCAGGAAGATTTAGACAAACTTAATCGTGGTCAGAAAGTGGCAGATGCAATTCAATGTAGATAAATGCAAGGTTCTGAAGCTCAGGAGTGTCCATACCCAAGCACTTATAGTTAAATAACGTAGAACTTAGATCGAGAAGGACTTGGGGGTCATGGAAAGCAGCAACCTTAAACCAAGACAGCAATGCTAAGCGTACGTATAGGCAAATAGATTACTGGATTTATATCAAGAAGTGTTAGCAACAGAAGTCCAGAGTTATATTCAGCTTTATACATCATAGTAAGGCTCACCTTGATTGCGCTCGTTTTGTCTCCATATTACAGAATGGATATAATTCTTTAGAAACATTCAGGTAGAATGACTAAATTAATACATAGCATTGAAATCTTCCTACGAAGAAAGATTGAAGACCCTTAAATTACATTCACTTGTAAGACGTAGAATGAGGGACATGATCGAGGTATACAAGTGGAAAATGGATTAACAAAGGGGAGTAATGTCTTGAAGATATCTTCCAGAGAGAACCCGAATAATGGATTCAAGTTAGATAGTTTAGATTTAGAAAGGATATGAAAGTATTGGTTTGGAAATAGGGTAGTTGATGAGTGGAACAGTCTGCCTAGTAGGGTTATTGAGCTAGGACCTGAGTTTCAAATTTAGGTTGGATAAATCTCATGAGTGAGAGGGTTGGATTTGAGGGACTCGCGATGAGTGGGTAGAATTGTCAAAGCTATTTCATAAGAACATAAGAACATAAGAAAGGAGGAGCACTGCAGCAGGCCTGTTGGCCCATACTAGGCAGGTCCTTCACAATCCGTCCCACTAACAGAATATTTGCTCAACCAAATTTTCAATGCTACCCAAGAAATAAGCTTTGACAATTCTACCCACTCATCGCGAGTCCCACTCAAATCCAACCCCTCTCACTCATGAATTTATCCAACCTAAATTTGAAACTACCCAAGGTCCTAGCTTCAATAACCCTACTAGGCAGACTGTTCCACTCATCAACTACCCTATTTCCAAACCAATACTTTCCTATATCCTTTCTAAATCTAAACTTATCTAACTTGAATCCATTATTGCGGGTTCTCTCTTGGAGAGATATCCTCAAGACCTTATTTATATCCCCTTTGTTAATACTCCATTTTCCACTTGTATACCTCGATCATGTCTCCCTCATTCTACGTCTTACAAGTGAATGTAATTTTAGGGTCTTCAATCTTCTTCGTAAGGAAGATTTCTAATGCTATGTATTAATTTAGTCATTCTACGCTGAATGTTTTCTAACGAATTTATGTCCATTCTGTAATATGGAGACCAAAACTGAGCTGCGTAATCTAGGTGAGGCCTTACTAATGATGTATAAAGCTGTAATATAACCTCTGGACTTCTGTTGCTAACACTTCTTGATATAAATCCCAGTAATCTATTTGCCTTATTACGTACGCTTAGGCATTGCTGTCTTGGTTTAAGGTTGCTGCTTACCATCACCCCCAAGTCCTTCTCGCAATCTGTATGGCTAAGTTCTACGTTATTTAACTTATAAGTGCTTGGGTTATGGACACTCCCGAGCTTCAGAACCTTGCATTTATCTACATTGAACTGCATCTGCCACTTTTCTGACCAGGAATTGAGTTTGTCTAAATCCTCCTGAAGTTCCGTGACATCTACGCTGAATCGATTATCCTACCTATCTTCGTGTCATCAGCGAATTTGCTCATATCACTAGTAATTCCTCGTCAAGGTCATTTATATATATTATAAACAACAACGGGCCTAAAACCGATCCCTGTGGAACGCCACTTGTTACAGATCCCCACTCAGATTTAACCCCATTAATGCACACCCTCTGCTTCCTATTGGTGAGCCATGACTCGATCCATGAAAACACTTTTCCTCCAATGCCGTGAGCAGCCACTTTCTTTAACAGTCTCTGATGTGGTACTCTATCAAAAGCCTTACTAAAATCCAATTAAACAATATCGAATTCTTTATCATGATCAACTGCCTCAAAAGCCTTACTGAAAAAGTTAATAAATTAGTTAGGCAGGAACGGCCCCTGGTGAATCCATGTTGAGTATCATTAATCAAATTATGCCTATCGAGATGGCTTCTTATGTTATCAGCTATAATCGACTCTAATAATTTGCCTACAATTGAAGTTAGACTTATTGGCGGTAATTTGATGGTAACGACTTGTCCCCTGCTTTAAAAATAAGAATTACATTAGCCATCTTCCACGTATCAGACACTACACCTGTTTGAAGAGATAGGTTAAAAATGTTAGTTAAGGGTTCACAGAGTTCAATTTTGCATTCCTTAAGAACCCTTGAAAAAGCTCATCAGGGCCTGGCGATTTATTTTGCTTCAAACGGTCTATCTGTTTGATAACCATTTCGCTAGTGACTGTGATACTACATAATTTATCTTCTTCAGGCCCACTAAAATACCTAATTCTTGGGATATTATTAGTGTCTTCCTGAGTGAAAACCGAGAGAAAATAATTATTAAAAATAGAGCACATTTCATTCTCTTTGTCAGTAAGATACCCATAATTATTTTTAAGGGGACCTATCTTATCTCTAACTTTTGTTCTATACACCTGGAAAAAACTTTTTGGGTTAGTTTTCGAATCCCTAGCAACTTTAATTTCGTAGTCCCGCTTAGCTTTTCTTATCCCCTTTTTAACGTCCCTCTTAATGTCAATATACTGATTCGTAAGATGACCCTCACCTCTTTTGATACGCCTATAAATTCCTTTCTTCTGCCCTAAAAGATATTTGAGCCTATTATTCATCCATTTCGGGTCATTTCTATTCGATCTAATTTCTTTATATGGGATAAATGTTCTTTGGGCAGCATGTATAGTGTTCAGAAAACTGTCATATTGATAGCTCTCTTCATTACCCCAGTCCATAGATGATAAGTGTTCTCTAAGTCCATTGTAATCTGCTAAGCGAAAATCTGGGACCGTTACTGAGTTATTCCTACTATGAAACTTCCATTCAATGCCAAAGGTAATTGATTTGTGGTCGCTTGCGCCGAGTTCCTCTGTAATTTCTAAATTATTAACAAGGGTTTCCTTGTTTGCCAGAACTAAGTCAAGCAGATTATTTCCCTTGTAGGTTCTGTCACAAACTGCTTCAAAAACAATCTTGAACTACTTCTAAGAAATCGTTAGATTCAAAATTCCCAGTCAAAAAATTCCAATCAATTTGACTAAAGTTGAAGTCACCCAGAATAACTACGTTATCGTGCATTGTGGCCTTAACAATTTCCTCCCATAGTAGTCTCCCTTGGTCCCTATCTAAGTTTGGGGGACGGTATATCACACCTAAAATCAATTTTTCATGCCCCTCTGAAAATTCTATCCAGACAGACTCTGTATGTGTTAATTCAGACTTTATACCCATTTTTATACAACAATTTAAATGATCACGGACATAGAGTGCCACCCACCCCCTTCCCGATACTTCTGTCTACTTGGAACAATTTAAAACCCTGAATGTGACATTCGGCAGGCAAGTCCCGATTTTTCATATTAAACCATGTTTCAGTTATTGCAAAAACATCAATATTACCTGTACTTGCAACTACTCTCAACTCGTCCATCTTATTCCTAGCACTACGACTATTGGTGAAATATACACTTAAAGACCCTCCTTTCTCTTTACCCTTCCTGCTCATTTCTGTTTTTCCCTTATACCTATTACTGTCCTTGTCACCTAGTGCCACTGGCTTTCCAATATCCACCTTATTCTGCCTATTACTAGTTCCCTAGAATTTATAACATTACTACACTGGGACTTCACTGTTTTCCCCATAACCCATACCACTAACTTTTTCTAGTTTAAAGCCCTAACAGCTCCCTCCACTGCAGTTGCCAGTGCCCCCACCCCAGACCTAGATAAGTGAACCCCATCCCTGGCATACATGTCATTTCTGCCATAGAAGAGGTCCCAGTTGTCAATGAATGTTACTGCATTTTCCTTACAGTATTTGTCCAGCCAGCAATTGACACCAATTGCCCTGGACAACCATTCATTTCCAACTCCTCTCCTTGGCAAAATACCCCATATGACAGGGTTCCCACCTTTCTTCCTAATTCTGTCTATTGCTGACCTATAGCTGCTAATCAGCTCCTCACTCCTACGTCTGCCAACATCGTTGCCTCCAGCACTGAGACAGATAATAGGATTGCTCCCATTACCTCTCATGATGTCGTCCAGACGGCTAACAATATCCTTCATCCCAGCCCCAGGATAAACACACCCTCTGCCTCCTATTCCTATCCTTAAGACAAAATTCCCTATCCATAAACTTAATCTGACTATCCCCAACTAAAACAATGTTCTTACCTCGACTGGCGGTGTGCATGACGTTCTCGACGGTCTTTGTAGAGATGGTCTTCGCTGGGATGTCTTCACATTCGTCTGATAACAAGGAGAAAGAGTTGCTGGTTTTCACAGCAGTCTCCTGGACCTTCTTCAACTTCAGCTTCGTCCCTTCAGATTCGACTAGCATCCATTCGTTGGTCTGATCATCGGCGACATTGTTCCGGGGATAATCCTTGAATATACCCTTCAAACGTTGAATCTCTCTTCTAGCTTCCGTTAATTCCGCCTTCATTTGGAGATATAGCTGATCGTAGTCGAGGGAAACCATCATCCAATCTCAGGTAGCATTGAAAATTGGGTTGAGAAAATATTCTGTTAGTTGGACGGATTGTGAAGGACCTGCCTAGTATGGACCAACAGGCCTGCTGCAGTGTTCCTCCTTTCTTATGTTCTTATGTTGAATCCATTATTGCGGGTTCTCTCTTGGAGAGATATCCTCAAGACCTTATTTATATCCCCTTTGTTAATACCTATTTTCCACTTGTATACCTCGATCATGTCTCCCCTCATTCTACGTCTACAAATGAATGTAATTTAAGGGTCTTCAATCTTTCTTCGTAAGGAAGATTTCTAATGCTATGTATTAATTTAGTCATTCTACGCTGAATGTTTTCTAATGAATTTATGTCCATTCTAAGAGGTGATCTGTTCTTAGCTCAGAGAGGACGTGTCTAGGGTTCTCTGTGGACTGAACCACTTTTGCTCTGTGAAGTGAACCAAGATGCCGTCCATTGAGCAACTTTACCAGCAGCTTAAGGAGGAATTGAGGGTAGCGAAACTTGAGATTCGGCGATTGATGGAGGAAAACAAGAGGATTCGTAGTAGTCCTCCTGTTGTGAGTCCTCAGGTCAAGAAGGGAACCTGGGCAGTGGCCGGACTTCATGGAACGAAGTTGAAGATCAAGAAAACGAATGGAGAGTTTGAAACGATGAAGAAGAAAGAGACTGCTGTGGAAACATCGAATGCCTTCTCCGTGCTACCCGATGAATGTGAGTCGACTACTGGGAACGTCACGACGAACGACACCAAGGAAGGTAAAATAACATAAGAAAGGAGGAACACTGCAGCAGGCCTGTTGGCCCATACTAGGCAGGTCCTTCACAATCCGTCCCACTAACAGAATAATTGCCCAACCTAATTTTCAATTCTACCCAAGAAATAAGCTTTGAAGATTCTATTAACTCATCGTGCGAGTTCCACTCAAATCCAACCCCTGTCACTCATGAATTTATCCAACCTAAATTTAAAACTACCAAAGGTCCTAGCTGCAATAACCCTACTAGGCAGACTTCCACTCATCAACTACCCTATTTCCAAACCAATACTTTCCTATATCCTTTCTAAATCTAAACTTATCTAACTTGAATCCATTATTGCCGGTTCTCTCTTGGAGAGATATCCTCAAGACCTTATTTATATCCCCTTTGTTAATACCCATTTTCCACTTGTATATCTCGATCATATCTCCCCTCATTCTACGTCTTACAAGGGAATGTAATTTAAGGGTCTTCAATCTTTCTTCTTAAGGAAGATTTCTAATGCTATGTATTAATTTAGTCATAAGAACATAAGAACATAAGAAAAGAGGAACACTGCAGCAGGCCTGTTGGCCCATTCTAGGCAGGTCCTTCACATTCCACCCCACTAACAGAATATTTGTTCAACCTAATTTTCAATGCTACCCAAGAAATAAGCTTTGATAATTTTATTTACTCATGTGCAATTCCCACTCAAATCCAACCCCTTTCACTCATGAATTTATCCAACCTAAATTTAAAACTACCCAAGGTCCTTGCTTCAATATCCCTACTAGGCAGACTGTTCCACTCATCAACTACCCTATTTCCAAACCAATACTTTCCTATATCCTTTCTAAATCTAAACTTATCTAACTTGAATTCATTATTGCGGGTTCTCTCTTGGAGAGATACCCTCAAGACCTTATTTATATCCCCTTTGTTAATACCCATTTTCCACTTGTATACCTCGATCATGTCTCCCCTCATTCTACGTCTTACAAGTGAATGTAATTTAAGGGTCTTCAATCTTTCTTCGTAAGGAAGATTTCTAATGCTATGTATTAATTTAGTCATTCTACGCTGAATGTTTTGTAACGAATTTATGTCCATTCTGTAATATGGAGACCAGAACTGAGCTGCGTAATCTAGGTGAGGCCTTACTAATGATGTATAAAGCTGTAATATAACCTCTGGACTTCTGTTGCTAACACTTCTTGATATAAATCCCAGTAATCTATTTGCCTTATTACGTACGCTTGGTTTAAGGTTGCTGCTTACCATCACCCCCAAGTCCTTCTCGCAATCTGTATGGCTAAGTTCTACGTTATTTAACTTATAAGTGCTTGGGTTATGGACACTCCCGAGCTTTAGAACTTTGCATTTATCTACATTGAACTGCATCTGCCATTTTTCTGACCAGGAATTGAGTTTGTCTAAATCCTCCTGTAGTTCACTGACATCTACGTCTGAATCGATTATCCTACCTATCTTCGTGTCATCAGCGAATTTGCTCATATCACTAGAAATTCCCTCGTCAAGGTCATTTATATATATTATAAACAACAACGGGCCCAAAACCGATCCCTGAGGAACGCCACTTGTTACAGATCCCCACTCCGATTTAACCCCATTTATGCACACCCTCTGCTTCCTATTGGTGAGCTATGACTCGATCCATGACAACACTTTTCCCCCAATGCCATGAGCAGCCACTTTCTTTAACAGTCTCTGATGTGGTACTCTATCAAAAGCCTTACTAAAATCCAAATAAACAATATCGAATTCTTTATCATTATCAACTGCCTTAAAAGCCTTACTGAAAAAAGTTAATAAATTAGTTAGGCAGGAACGGCCTCTGGTGAATCCATGCTGAGTATCATTAATCAAATTATGCCTATCGAGATGGCTTCTTATGTTATCAGCTATAATCGACTCTAGTAATTTGCCTACAATTGATGTTAGACTTATTGGGCGGTAATTTGATGGTAACGACTTGTCCCCTGCTTTAAAAATAGGAATTACATTAGCCCGCTTCCAAGTATCCGGCACTACACCTGTTTGAAGAGATAGGTTAAAAATGTTAGTTAAGGGTTCACAGAGTTCTATTTTGCATTCCTTAAGAACCCTTGAAAAAAGCTCATCAGGGCCTGGCGATTTATTTGCTTCAAACGGTCTATCTGTTTGATAACCTTTTCGCTAGTGACTGTGATACTACATAATTTATCTTCTTCAGGCCCACTAAAATACCTAATTCTTGGGATATTATTAGTGTCTTCCTGAGTGAAAACCGAGAGAAAATAATTATTAAAAATAGAGCACATTTCATTCTCTTTGTCAGTAAGATACCCATAATTATTTTTAAGGGGACCTATCTTATCTCTAACTTTTGTTCTATACACCTGGAAAAAACTTTTTCGGTTAGTTTTCGAATCCCTAGCAACTTTAATTTCGTAGTCCCGTTTAGCTTTTCTTATCCCCTTTTTAACGTCCCTCTTAATGTCAATATACTGACTCATAAGATGACCCTCACCTCTTTTGATACGCCTATAAATTCCTTTCTTCTGCCCTAAAAGATATTTGAGCCTATTATTCATCCATTTTGGGTCATTTCTATTCGATCTAATTTTTTTATATGGGATAAATGTTATTTGGGCAGCATGTATAGTGTTCAGAAAACTGTCATATTGATAGCTCTCTTCATTACCCCAGTCCACAGATGATAAATGTTCTCTAAGTCCATTGTAATCTGCTAAGCGAAAATCTGGGACCGTTACTGAGTTATTCGTACTATGAAACTTCCATTCAATGCCAAAGGTAATTGATTTGTGGTCGCTTGCGCCGAGTTCCTCTGTAATTTCTAAATTATTAACAAGGGTTTCCTTGTTTGCCAGAACTAAGTCAAGCAGGTTATTTCCCCTTTTAGGTTCTGTCACAAATTGCTTCAAAAAACAATCTTGAACTACATCTAAGAAGTCGTTAGATTCTAAATTCCCTGATGTGATTGGTCTGAGAGGAATATTATGCTTATGGGTCTTGGGTAAGCCATACATGTGTGCTGGTTTAGGGTTGCTGGGTATCAAGTACAGAAGTTTCTTTCCTTCACTGGTGCGTTTCAGTATTTGTCTGGTTTTATATAGGAAATCTTTAGTGAGTGTTTCCCACTGTTGTGTGTTGATGGGTTCGTAAGTGGATTGGTCATTCAAAAGGTCCATCATTTTGGTGTTGTATTCACTGGTGTTGAGTATGACGACTCCACCTCCTTTGTCGGCGGTGGTGACGATAATATTTGGGTCGTTAGCAAGGCCCTTCAGAGCATTGATATATCGCCTGGGAAGATTAGTAGAAGAAGGTTCACATAAAGCGTCACTTGGTTACGTTACGTAGACGACGTCCTCGTAATAACTCCCAAACGTTTTGATGTACGGAATCTTCAGGCAAGGCTCAACGCAGTTGAACCGGCGATCCAGTTTACACTAGAAGAAGAGTCCAATGACAAGCTACCCTTTCTAGACGTCCTCATCCATAAAGTAGATAACAACCTAAGATTTCAAATTTACCGGAAACCTACAAATAAAAATGATCTCACACACTTCTATTCCAGTCAAGATACTAAGACCAAAAGAGGCATCAACATCGGATTCTTCCTAAGAGCTTACCGAATTTGTAGTCCTGAGTTTCTTGACGAGGAATGTACATACATTCACCAAACCTTCACTGAGTTACATTTTCCTTCCTTTTTCATCAAAGATTGCAAGAAAAGAGCTCTTCAGATCATTAATTCTCCACGCATCAACACCACTCCAAACAAAGTTATAATTCTTCCCAACAGCCAGGTTGCATCCAACATTTCTAAAGTATTTGCACAAGCTAACACTAGAGTCGCCATCGCTTCCAGTACTTCTATTAAGGATCTAACCAGGACTAAATCCAAGCACCATGAACCAGTCAACGCAGGGGTCTACACTATACCCTGTGGAGGCTGCGACAGAATTTATGTAGGAGAAACAGCAAGGAACCTCGAAACACGCATCAATGAACACATTAATGCATGCAGAAACGATAACCTGAACAACGCCTGCGTACAACACCGAAATTCCAACAATCATCTCATGAAATTCAAAGACGCCCGACTAGTAATCAAAGAAACTAATTTCCGTAGACGCAAATGCGTTGAATCAGCACTTATCTCTGTTTCTAACACAATTAAACAAAACAAAGGCAGCTTCACCATCTCTGAAGTCTTAGCAAGAATCCTCCTGAAAACAGTAAACCCTACCATCACATAGTCTCTCCTGCTAATTCAACACTAGCACATCGTAGATGTGGAACACTCCTACAGGCCTTCGATATTTCTACCTCCAGCAGACATATTTGTCTAACCTATTGTTATACTACCCAAGTATTTGTTTTATCACCTTTTACTCATGTGCATATTGATTGTTTTACCTTATTGTATTACTACTACTACTACTACTAATATCACTACTACTACCACCACTAGTATTTCACCTCACTTTGAGAGTATATATAAGCCCACTCTGTCCATTATCGCTTGTAATGGCTTGAGAAAGCTCCTGGAGAGCGAAACGTTGCCACAATAAAATGTCACATTAGTTGCATTTGTGTCCTTTTACTTAACAAGTCTATCTTCATACGGGAGATTTCTTATACTGTAAATCATTTTAGTCATTCTTCTTTGTATGTTCTCCAATGAATCTATATCCATCCTGTAGTAAGGTGACCAAAACTGAGCTGCATAATCCAAATGAGGTCTCACTAGTGATGTATAGAGCTGTAAAATAACTTTTGGACTTGTTGCTTATACTTCTTGAAATAAATCCTAGTAATCTGTTAGTCTTATTGCGAACACTTAGGCACTGTTGTCTTGGCTTTAGATTTTTGCTTACCATGACTCCCAAGTCTTTTTCACATAAGAACATAAGAACATAAGAATGGAGGAACACTGCAGAAGGCCTACTGGCCCATACAAGGCAGGTCCTTATCAAAACCACCACTACCTAAGAATTTATTCCCGTACTCACGACACAAATCAAACCCAGCCCCTCCCACTCATATATTTGTCCAATCTTTTTTTAAAGCCACCCAAGGTCCTAGCCTCTATCACAGTACTCGGAAGATTGTTAAACGCATCTACAACTCTGTTCGAAAACCAGTACTTGCCTATGTCCTTTCTAAATCTAAATTTATCCAATTTAAATCCGTTATTTCTGGTTCTTACTTGGTTCGATATCCTCAGTATTTTATTAATATCTCCTTTGTTTATGCCCATCATCCACTTGTACACCTCGATGATATCTCCCCTCATTCTACGTCTCTCCAGAGAGTGGAGATTCAACGCTCTAAGTCTATCTTCATACGGGAGATTTCTTATACTGTAAATCATTTTAGTCATTCTTCTTTGTATGTTCTCCAATTAATCTATATCCATCCTGTAGTAAGGAGACCAAAATGAGGTCTCACTAGTGATGTATAGAGCTGTAAAATAACTTTTGGACTTCTGTTGCTTATACTTCTTGAAATAAATCCTAGTAATCTGTTAGCCTTATTGCGCACACTTATGCACTGTTGTCTTGGCTTTAGATTCCTGCTTACAATGACTCCCAAGTCTTTTTCACATTCTGTATGATCAAGCACTACTTCACCTAGTTTATAATTTCGAGGGATATTTTCATTACCAAGGACTAGTACCTTACACTTGTCCACATTGAACTTCATCTGCCACTTTTGAGACCAAGACATTAATTTGTCCAAATCCTCCTGGAGTTCACTGGTATCCTCCTCAGAATGAATCATACGGCCTATTTTTGTATCATCAGCAAATTTACTAATGTCACTTGCAATTCCTTCATCAAGGTCATTTATGTAAATTATGAACAACAATGGGCCTAAAACTGATCCTTGTGGAACGCCACTAGTGACTAATCCCCATTCAGATTTGACCCTATTAATGGAAACTCTCTGCTTTCTATTGGTAAGCCATGCCTCTATCCATGCTAGAACTTTACCTCCTATACCATGAGCTGCCACCTTTTTTAAGAGTCTCTTGTGAGGTACTCTATCGAAGGCCTTACTGAAATCCAAGTAAACTATATCATATTCTTTATCACTGTCTACTGCCTCAAATGTTTTATTGAAAAACGTCAGTAAATTTGTTAGGCAGGAACGACCTCTCGTGAACCCATGCTGAGATTCATTAATCAAATTATGTTCTTCAAGGTGACTTCTAATAATATCAGCTATAATTGATTCTAATAATTTGCCTACTATAGATGTGAGGCTTATTGGACGGTAATTTGATTATGATACAAAAATAGGCCGTATAATTCATTCTGAGCAGGATACCAGTGAACTCCAGGAGGATTTGGACAAAAAAATGTCTTGGTCTGAAAAGTGGCAGATGAAGTTCAATGTGGACAAGTGTAAGGTGCTAGTCGTTGGTAATGAAAATATCCCTCGAATTTATAAACTAGGTGAAGTAGAGCTTGATCATACAGGAACGAAGTTGAAGATCAAGAAAACGAATGGAGAGTTAGAAACGATGAAGAAGAAAGAGACTGCTGTGGAAACATCGAATGCCTTCTCCGTGCTACCCGATGAATGTGAGTCGACTACTGGGAACGTCACGACGAACGACACAAAGGAAGGTAAAAACATTGTTGTTGTTGGGGATAGCCAGGTTAGGTATATGGATAGGGCATTCTGCTTGAAGGATAAGAGTAGGAGACAGAAGGTTTGCTTTCCTTGGGCTGGGATGGAGGATATTGTTAGCCGGCTTGACAACATCATGAACGGTAATGGGATCAATCCTATTATCTGCCTCAGTGCTGGAGGCAATGATGTAGGCAAGCGTAGAAGTGAGGATTTAGTTAGAAGGAACAGGACAGCAATAGACATAATTAGGAAGAAGGGGGGGGGCGCCCTGTTATATGTGGCATTTTGCCAAGAAGGAGTGTTGGAAATGAATGGCTGTCCAGAGCGATTGGTATAAATTGCTGGCTGGACAAACACTGTAAGGATAATGCAGTCCCATTCATTGACAACTGGGACCACTTCTATGGCCGAAATGACATGTATGCCAGGGATGGGGTTCACTTATCCAGGGTAGGTGTAGAATTTCTCTCTAGCTCAGTTGAGGATGTTGTTAGGGCTTTAAACTAGGATTAGTTAGAGATATGGGTTTAGGAATGGTGAATAATGAGGGTCAAAATATTGATTCAGGCTTTGACATCATAAATCTTAACAATAACAGTAATCGAGTAACACAGGATAATAATAGTAACAGAAATTGTGTAAAACAAAAGCTGAATATGAAAAAGGTTCACAAGAAGATACATCTCAATGTATTTTACACTAACTGTCGAAGCGCCAGAAATAAAATTAACGAATTACGTTTGGTAGCATGTGCTGGGAACTTTGATGTCATTGCAATAACTGAAACATGGTATAATATAAAGAGTCGGGATATGATTGCTGAGTGTCATATTCAGGGGTTTAAGTTGTTCCATGTAGATAGATATAATGGGAAAGGGGGTGGAGTTGCATTATATGTACGAGAAAATATAAATTGCTGCATAAAAACAGGCATAAAAATAGATGGATCATTAACAGAATCTGTTTGGGTAGAGTTTCTAGGTCAAGAAAAACTGATTGTAGGTATAATATACCGACCTCCAGGCTTGGATCACGATAGAGGGAGACTTCTTTGGGACGAAATTGTTAGGGCTTCTAGACACAATAACGTATTGATAGTAGGGGATTTTAGCTTTAGTCAAATTGACTGGACTTCTTTGACCGGTAATCTGGAGTCCAGTGACTTTATGGAAGTAGTTCAGGACTGTTTTCTGAAGCAGTGTGTGACGGAGCCTACCAGAGGTAATAATTTGCTCGACCAAGTCTTGTCAAATAAAGAAACCCTTGTAAATAATCTGGAGATCACTGAAGAGCTTGGCGCAAGTGATCACAAATCCATTACTTTTAATATTACATGGGAGTACGAGAATAGGGATAATACGGTAAAAGTTCCTGATTTTCGTTCTGCCGACTATACTGGACTTAGAGAACACCTGTCTAATCTCGACTGGGGTAATCTAGCTAACGATTACATGAGTGAGAGGGGTTGGATTTGAGTGGGACTCGCACTTGAGTTAATAGAATAATCAAAGCTTATTTCTTGGGTAGAATTGAAAATTAGGTTGGGCAATTATTCTGTTAGTGGGATGGATTGTGAAGGACCTGCCTAGTATGGGCCAACAGGCCTGCTGCAGTGTTCCTCCTTTCTCATGTTCTTATGTTCTTATTACGAGTGGATCTGCGTTTAGGATTTTTTTCTTAATAATGTACAACGTGCACAGAGTATATTTATTCCCAAGAGAGAATTTAGGTCAAATAATAACAATCCCAAATGGATTAACAGGAGGCTAAAACATCTATTAGGGGAGAAAAGAGGAATTTATAGGCGCATCAAAAGAGGAGATGTTAACCTTATTGACCAATATGTTCAGTTGATTAGACACATATGCAACATTTGGGTATCTTTATTGAGGAAACGTTTCGCCACACAGTGGCTTCATCAGTCCAATACAAAGTAGAAAGGTGTAAGGAGAGTAGGAGTTTTGAGGTAATCAGTCCCTCGGCCTGGAGTCGATGTGTTCAGTCCATCAAGATCTTGGGATCTTAATACAAACGAATTCTTCAACACTTGTCCAACCTTTGGACGAAGACTTACTTAGACTAGTGGATGGTACCACTATGACCCCGCCTCCTGCTGCTTCACACATATGCTTCACCTCACCTAACTACAGTATATAAGCCACCTCTACGGACATGCTGTCATTTCTACAAGATTGATGGACTGAACACATCGACTCCAGGCCGAGGGACTGATTACCTCAAAACTCCTACTCTCCTTACACCTTTCTACTTTGTATTGGACTGATGAAGCCACTGTGTGGCGAAACGTTTCCTCAATAAAGATACCCAAATGTTGCATATGTGTCTAATTTATAACTTGTCGGTTCTCTGAACCATTCATCTATGTTCAGTTGAAAAGAGAAGTAAAAAAAGGGATTAGAAAGGCTAAACGTGACTATGAGATTAAGGTTGCTAATGAATCAAAGACTAATCCAAAAGGGTTCTTTCAAGTGTATAGGACGAAGGTGAGGGAAAAGGTAGGACCTCTGAAAATTGGGAATGGACAGCTGACGGATAACGAACTGGAAATGTGTTCTCTATTTAATGACTATTTTTTGTCAGTCTTTACACAAGAAGACGTAAATGAGATTCCAGAAATTAACAATTATTCAGTTCCTGAAGAATTTAAGTTAACTAATATTACTGTCACGAGGGACATGGTTATCAAACAGATAGATAAACTGAAGCAAAATAAGTCCCCGGGACCCGACGAGTTGTTTTCCAGGGTACTTAAAGAATGCAAAATGGAACTTAGTCAGCCATTAACGAATGTGTTTAATACGTCCATCCTAACTGGTGTTGTGCCAGAGATGTGGAAGATAGCTAATGTAGTTCCTATATTCAAATCAGGGGATAAGTCAATTCCATCAAATTACCGTCCAATAAGCCTCACGTCTATAGTAGGCAAATTATTAGAATCAATTATAGCTGATATTATTATAAGAACATAAGGTAGTAAGTTGGTAGACAGCAACCACCCAGGGAGGTACTACCGTCCTGCCAGGTGACTGTGAAACAGAAACCTGAAACTGTTTTACATGATGGTAGGATTGCTGGTGTCTTTTTTCTGTCTCATAAACACGCTGCATAACAGGTATATCTAGCTACTTCTACTTACACTTTAGGTCACACTACACTGGCATACACATGCATATATATACATACACACATCTAGGTTTTTCTTCTTTTTCTTAATAGCTCTTGTTCTTTTTATTTTCTCTATTGTCCATGGGGAAGTGGAAAAGAATCTTTCCTCCGTAAGCCATGCGTGTCGTATGAGGCGACTAAGATGCCGGGAGCAATGGGCTAGTAACCCCTTCTCCTGTACAAATCTACTAAAAACGAGAAGAAGAAAAACTTTATAAAACTGGGTTGTCTGAATGTGCGTGGATGTAGTGCGGATGATAAGAAAGAGATGATTGCCGATGTTATGAATGAAAAGAAGTTGGATGTCCTGGCCCTAAGCGAAACAAAGCTGAAGGGGGTAGGCGAGTTTCAGTGGGGAGAAATAAATGGGATTAAGTCAGGAGTATCTGAGAGAGTTAGAGCTAAGGAAGGGGTAGCAATAATGTTGAAGGATCAGTTATGGAAGGAAAAGAGGGAATATGAATGTGTAAATTCAAGGATTATGTGGATGGAAAATATTGGTTTGGAAATAGGGTAGTTGATGAGTGTAACAGTCTGCCTAGTAGGGTCATTCAGGTGCTTCAGCTCCTTCAGGTTCCTGGTGATGGACCAGTTGCTTCGGCTCCTTCAGTGCCCTGGTGATGGACCGGGTGTTTCGGCTCCTTCAGTGTCCTGGTGATGGACCAGGTGTTTCGGCTCCTTCAGTGCCCTGGTGATGGACCGGGTGTTTCGGCTCCTTCAGTGTCCTGGTGATGGACCAGGTGTTTCGGCTCCTTCAGTGCCCTGGTGATGGACCGGGTGCTTCGGCTCCTTCAGTGCCCTGGTGATAGACCAGGTGCTTCGGCTTTTTCAGTGCCCTGGTGATGGACCAGGTGTTTCGGCTCCTTCAGTGCCCTGGTGATGGACCAGGTGCTTCGGCTCCTTCAGTGCCCTGGTGATGGACCAGGTGCTTCGGCTCCTTCAGTGCCCTGGTGATGGACCAGGTGCTTCGGCTCCTTCAGTGCCCTGGTGATGGACCAGGTGCTTCGGCTCCTTCAGTGCCCTGGTGATGGACCGGGTGCTTCGGCTCCTTCAGTGCCCTGGTGATGGACCGGGTGCTTCAGCTCCTTCAGTGCCCTAGTGATGGACCAGGTGCTTCGGCTCCTTCAGTGCCCTGGTGATGGACCGGGTGCTTCAGCTCCTTCAGTTCGCTCTTTGGTAGTGCCCTGATTATAGGAGCTTGTTCCATGGATGGAGTAGAAGTTGGGTTGGAAAGGTGTTTTTGTTTGTGGGATTGGTTTAGGGTTTGAGGGGGACCTGCCTAGTGTGGGCCGGTTGGCCTGCTGCAGTGTTACTTTCTTCTGTAATCATATGAGAGAGGGGTTAGATTTGAGCGGGACTTGGAGGGTTGTGAAGGTTGCTTGGGTGCCGCTGGTGATGGGATGGGCAAATATTTTTGTTGGTGGGTTGGTTTTGACATGGACCTGCCTAGTATGGGCCAGTAGGCCTGTTGCAGTGTTCCTCCTTTCTTATGTTCTTAAAATAAGGGTCGGATGCGAAAAGTGGGTCATAATAAGCCTGTATGCACCTGGAGAAGAGAGGAGTGTAGAGGAGAGAGAGAGATTTTGGGAGATGTTAAGCGAATGTATAGGAACTTTTGAACCAAATGAGAGAGTAATTGTGGTAGGGGACCTAAATGCTAAAGTGGGAGAAACATGCAGAGAGGGTGTAGTAGGTAAGTTTGGGGTGCCAGGTGTAAATGATAATGGGAGCCCTTTGATTGAACTTTGTATAGAAAGGGGTTTAGTTATAGGTAATACATATTTTAAGAAAAAGAGGATAAATAAGTATACAAGATATGATGTAGGTGTAATGACAGTAGTTTGTTGGACTATGTATTGGTAGATAAAAGACTGTTGAGTAGACTTCAGGATGTACATGTTTATAGAGGGGCCACAGATATATCAGATCACTTTTTAGTTATAGCTACAGTGGGAGTAAAAGGTAGATGGGATACAAGGAAAATAGAATCAGTAAGTAAAAGAGAGGTGAAGGTTTATAAACTAAAAGAGGAGGCAGTTAGGGTAAGATATAAACAACTATTGGAGGATAGATGGGCTAGTGAGAGTGTAGGCAATGGGGTCGAAAATGTATGGGGTAGATTTAAAAATGTAGTGTTAGAGTGTTCAGCAGAAGTTTGTGGTTACAGGCGAGTGGGTGCGGAGGGAAGAGGAGCGATTGGTGGAATGATGATGTAAAAGAGTAGTAAGGGAGAAAAAGTTAGCATATGAAAGGTTTTTACAAAGTAGAAGTGATGCAAGGAGGGAAGAGTATATGGAGAGAAAAGAGAGGTTAAAAGAGTGGTGAAGCAATGTAAAAGAGAGCAGATGAGAGAGTGGGTGAGATGTTATCAGCAAATTTTGTTGAAAATAAGAAAAAGTTTTGGAATGAGATTAATAAGTTGAGGAAGCCTAGGGAACAAATGGATTTGACAGTTAAAAATAGGAGAGGAGAGTTATTAAATGGAGAGTTAGAGGTATCGGGAAGATGGAGAGAATATTTTGAGGATTTGTTAAATGTTGATGAAGACAGGGAAGCTGTGATTTCGTGTGTAGGGCAAGGAGGAATAACATCTTGTAGGAGTGTGGAAGAGCCAGTTGTGGGTGTAGGGAAGTTCGTGAGGCAGTGGGTAGAATGAAAGGGGTAAGGCAGCTGGGATTGATGGGATAAAGATAGAAATGTTAAAAGCAGGTGGGGATATAATTTTGGAGTGGTTGGTGCTATTATTTAATAAATGTATGGAAGAGGGTAAGGTACCTAGGGATTGGCAGAGTGCGTGTATTGTTCCTTTGTATAAAGGCAAAGGGGACAAAAGAGAGTGCAAAAATTATAGGGGAATAAGTCTGTTGAGTGTACCTGGTAAAGTGTATGGTAGAGTTATTATTGAAAGAATTAAGAGTAAAACAGAAAGCAGGATAGCATATGAACAAGGGGCTTTAGGAAAGGTAGGGGTGTGTAGACCAAGTGTTTACAGTGAAACATATAGGTGAACAGTATTTGGATAAGGGTAAAGATGTTTTTGTGGCATTTATGGATTTGGAAAAGGCGTATGATAGGGTAGATATGGGGGCAATGTGGCAGATGTTGCAGGTGTATGGAATAGGAGGAAGGTTACTGAAAGCAGTGAAGAGTTTTTATGAGGATAGTGAGGCTCAGGTTAGAGTGTGTAGGAGGGAAGGGGACTATTTCCCAGTAAAAGTGGGCCTTAGACAAGGATGTGTGATGTCACCGTGGTTGTTCAATATATTTATAGATGGGGTTGTAAGAGAAGTGAATGCGAGGGTCTTGGCAAGAGGTGTTGGGCTAAAAGATAAAGAAGCAAATACAAAGTGGGAGTTGTCACAGTTGCTTTTGCTGATGACACTGTGCTTTTGGGAGATTCTGAAGAGAAGTTGCAGAGGTTGGTGGATGAATTTGGTAGGGTGTGTAAAAGAAGAAAATTGAAAGTGAATATAGGAAAGAGTAAGGTGATGAGGATAACAAAAGAATAGGTGACGAAAGATTGGATATCAGATTGGAGGGAGAGAGTATGGAGGAGGTGAATGTATTCAGATATTTGGGAGTGGACATGTCGGCGGATGGGTCTATGAAGGATGAGGTGAATCATAGAATTGATGAGGGGAAAAGGGTGAGTGGAGCACTTCGGAGTCTGTGGAGACAAAGAACCTTGTCCATGGAAGTAAAGAGGGGAATGTATGAGAGTATAGTTATACCAACGCTCTTATATGGGTGTGAAGCATGGGTGATGAATGTTGCAACGAGGAGAAGGCTGGAGGCAGTGGAGATGTCATGTCTGAGGTCAATGTGTGGTGTGAATATAATGCAGAGAATTCGGAGTTTGGAAATTAGGAGGAGGTGCGGGATTACCAAAACGATTGTCCAGAGAGCTGAGGAGGGGTTGTTGAGGTGGTTTGGACATGTAGAGAGAATGGAACGAGACAGAGTGACTTCGAGAGTGTATAAATCTGTAGTGGAGGGAAGGCGGGGTAGGGGTCGGCCTAGGAAAGGTTGGAGGGAGGGGTAAAGGAAGTTTTGTGTGCGAGGGCTTGGACTTCCAGCAAGCATGTGTGAGCGTATTTGATAGGAGTGAATGGAGGCATATGGTTTTTAATACTTGACGTGCTGTTGGAGTGTGAGCAAAGTAATATTTATGAAGGGATTCAGGGAAACCAGCAGGCCGGACTTGAGTTCTGGGGACAAGTCGTTACCATCAAATTACCGCCCAATAAGTCTAACATCAATTGTAGGCAAATTACTAGAGTCGATTATAGCTGATAACATAAGATGCCATCTCGATAGGCATAATTTGATTAATGATACTCAGCATGGATTCACCAGGGGTCGTTCCTGCCTAACTAATTTGTTAACTTTTTTCAGTGGGGCTTTTGAGGCAGTTGATAATGATAAAGAATTCGATATTGTTTATTTGGATTTTAGTAAGGCTTTTGATAGAGTACCACATCAGAGACTGTTAAAGAAAGTGGCTGCTCATGGCATTGGGGGAAAAGTGTTGTCATGGAACGAGTCATGGCTCACCAATAGGAAGCAGAGGGTGTGCATAAATGGGGTTAAATCGGAGTGGGGATCTGTAACAAGTGGCGTTCCTCAGGGATCGGTTTTGGGCCCGTTGTTGTTTATAATATATATAAATGACCTTGACGAGGGAATTTCTAGTGATATGAGCAAATTCGCTGATGACACGAAGATAGGTAGGATAATCGATTCAGACGTAGATGTCAGTGAACTACACGAGGATTTAGACAAACTCAATTCCTGGTCAGAAAAATGGCAGATGCAGTTCAATGTAGATAAATGCAAAGTTCTAGAGCTCGGGAGTGTCCATAACCCAAGCACTTATAAGTTAAATAGCGTAGAACTTAGCCATACAGATTGCGAGAAGGACTTGGGGGTGATGGTAAGCAGCAACCTTAAACCAAGACAGCAATGCCTGAGGGTACGTAATAAGGCAAATAGATTACTGGGATTTATATCAAGAAGTGTTAGCAACAGAAGTCCAGAGGTTATATTACAGCTTTATACATCATTAGTAAGGCCTCACCTAGATTACGCAGCTCAGTTCTGGTCTCCATATTACAGAATGGACATAAATTCGTTAGAAAACATTCAGCGTAGAATGACTAAATTAATACATAGCATTAGAAATCTTCCTTACGGAGAAAGATTGAAGACCCTTAAATTACATTCACTTGTAAGACGTAGAATGAGGGGAGACATGATCGAGGTATACAAGTGGAAAATAGGTATTAACAAAGGGGATATAAATAAGGTCTTGAGGGTATCTCTCCAAGAGAGAACCCGCAATAATGGATTCAAGTTAGATAAGTTTAGATTTAGAAAGGATATAGGAAAGTATTGGTTTGGAAATAGGGTAGTTGATGAGTGGAACAGTCTGCCTAGTAGGGTTATTGAAGCAAGGACCTTAGGTAGTTTTAAATTTAGGTTGGATAAATTCATGAGTGAAAGGGGTTGGATTTGAGTGGGAATTGCACATGAGTAAATAAAATTATCAAAGCTTATTTCTTGGGTAGCATTGAAAATTAGGTTGAACAAATATTCTGTTAGTGGGATGGAATGTGAAGGACCTGCCTAGAATGGGCCAACAGGCCTGCTGCAGTGTTCCTCCTTTCTTATGTTCTTATGTTCTTATGGGAAGTACAGTGCCGGCACTCTGAAGGAGGGGTGTTAATGTTGCAGTTTTATAACTGTAGTGTAAAGCACCCTTCTGGCAAGACAGTGATGGAGTGAATGATGATGAAAGTTTTTCTTTTTCGGGCCACCCTGCCTTGGTGGGAATCGGCCGATGTGTTAATAAACAAAAAATAAAAACATAAGAAAGGAGGAACACTGCAGCAGGCCTGTTGGCCCATACTAGGCAGGTCCTTCACATTCCATCCCACTAACAGAATATTTGTTCAAACTAATTTTCAATGCTACCCAAGAAATAAGCTTTGATCATTTTATTTACTCAAGTGCAATTCCCACTCAAATCCAACCCCTTTCACTCATGAATTTATCCAACCTAAATTTAAAACTACCCAAGGTCCTTGCTTCAATAACCCTACTAGGCAGACTGTTCCACTCATCAACTACCCTATTTCCAAACCAATACTTTCCTATATCCTTTCTAAATCTAAACTTATCTAACTTGAATCCATTATTGCGGGTTCTCTCTTGGAGAGATACCCTCAAGACCTTATTTATATCCCCTTTGTTAATACCCATTTTCCACTTGTATACCTCGATCATGTCTCCCCTCATTCTACGTCTTACAAGTGAATGTAATTTAAGGGTCTTCAATCTTTCTTCGTAAGGAAGATTTCTAATGCTATGTATTAATTTAGTCATTCTACGCTGAATGTTTTCTAACGAATTTATGTCCATTCTGTAATGTGGAGACCAGAACTGAGCTGCGTAATCTAGGTGAGGCCTTACTAATGATGTATAAAGCTGTAATATAACCTCCGGACTTCTGTTGCTAACACTTCTTGATATAAATCCCAGTAATCTATTTGCCTTATTACGTACGCTTAGGCACTGCTGTCTTGGTTTAAGGTTGCTGCTTACCATCACTCCCAAGTCCTTCTCGCAATCTGTATGGCTAAGTTCTACGGTATTTAACTTATAAGTGCTTGGGTTATGGACACTCCCGAGCTTTAGAACTTTGCATTTATCTACATTGAACTGCATCTGCCATTTTCTGACCAGGAATTGAGATTGTCTAAATCCTCCTGTAGTTCACTGACATCTACGTCTGTAGTTCACTGACATATACATCTTCACGATTCTCCTTTGTATGGACTGATGAAGCCACTGTGTGGCGAAACGTTTCCTCAATAAAGATACCCAAGTGTTGCATATGTGTCTAATTTACCAACTCGTCGGTTCTCTGAACCATTCATTTATATCCTACCTATCTTCGTGTCATCAGCGAATTTGCTCATATCACTAGAAATTCCCTCGTCAAGGTCATTTATATATATTATAAACAACAACGGGCCCAAAACCGATCCCTGAGGAACGCCACTTGTTACTGATCCCCACTCCGATTTAACCCCATTTATGCACACCCTCTGCTTCCTATTGGTGAGCCATGACTCGATCCATGACAATACTTTTCCCCCAATGCTATGAGCAGCCACTTTCTTTAACAGTCTCTGATGTGGTACTCTATCAAAAGCCTTACTAAAATCCAAATAAACAATATCGAATTCTTTATCATTATCAACTGCCTCAAAAGCCTTACTGAAAAAAGTTAATAAATTAGTTAGGCAGGAACGGCCCCTGGTGAATCCATGCTGAGTATCATTAATCAAATTATGCCTATCGAGATGGCTTCTTATGTTATCAGGTATAATCGACTCTAGTAATTTATAAATTAGACACATATGCAACATTTGGGTATCTTTATTGAGGAAACATTTCGCCACACAGTGGCTTCATCAGTCCAATACAAAGTAGAAAGGTGTGTGAGGAGTAGTTCTTGGGATCTTAATACAAACGAATTCTTCAACACTTGTCCAACCTTTGGACGAAGACCTACTTCGACTAGTGGATGGCACCACTATGACCCCGCCTCCTGCTGCTTCACCTCACCTGACTACAGTATATAAGCCACCTCTACGGACATATGCTGACTTTCTACAAGATTGATGGACTGAACACATCGACTCCAGGCCGAGGGACTGATAACCTCAAAACTCCTACTCTCCTTACACCTTTCTACTTTGTATTGGATTGATGAAGCCACTGTGTGGCGAAACGTTTCCTCAATAAAGATACCCAAATGTTGCATATGTGCCTAATTTATAACTTGTCGGTTCTCTGAACCATTCATCTACGACTCTAGTAATTTGCCTACAATTGATGTTAGACTTATTGGGCGGTAATTTGATGGTAACGACTTGTCCCCTGCTTTAAAAATAGGAATTACATTAGCCATCTTCCACGTATCCGGCACTACACGTAAGAACTACCTTGAAGAACATAATTTGATTAATGAATCTCAGCATGGGTTCACGAGAGGTCGTTCCTGCCTAACAAATTTACTGACGTTTTTCAATAAAACATTTGAGGCAGTAGACAGTGATAAAGAATATGATATAGTTTACTTGGATTTCAGTAAGGCTTTCGATAGAGTACCTCACAAGAGACTCTTAAGAAAGGTGGCAGCTCATGGTATAGGAGGTAAAGTTCTAGCATGGATAGAGGCATGACTTGCCAATAGAAAGCAGAGAGTTTCCATTAATGGGGTCAAATCTGAATGGGGACTAGTCACTAGTGGCATTCCACAAGGATCAGTTTTAGGCCCATTGTTGTTCATAATTTACATAAATGACCTTGATGAAGGAATTGCAAGTGACATGAGTAAATTTGCTGATGATACAAAAATAGGCCGTATGATTCATTCTGAGGAGGATACCAGTGATATCCAGGAGGATTTGGACAAATTAATGTCTTGGTCTGAAAAGTGGCAGATGAAGTTCAATGTGGATAAGTGTAAGGTACACTAGTCCTTGGTAATGAAAATATCCCTCGAATTTATAAACTAGGTGAAGTAGAGCTTGATCATACAGAATGTGAAAAAGACTTGGGAGTCATGGTAAGCAGGAATCTAAAACCAAGACAACAGTGCCTAAGTGTGCGCAATAAGGCTAACAGATTACTAGGATTTATTTCAAGAAGTATAAGCAACAGAAGTCCAAAAGTTATTTTACAGCTCTATACATCACTAGTGAGACCTAATTAGGATTATGCAGCTCAGTTTTGGTCTCCTTACTACAGGATGGATATAGATTCATTGGATAACATACAAACAAGAATGACTAAAATGATTTACAGTATAAGAAATCTCCCGTATGAAGATAGACTTAGAGTGTTGAATCTCCACTCTCTGGAAAGACGTAGAATGAGGGGAGATATCATCGAGGTGTACAAGTGGATGATGGGCATAAACAAAGGAGATATTAATAAAATACTGAGGATATTGTGGAGAAAATTCTCCAAAGGAGGGGGGTATGCGCCCTTACTACCCTTGGTAAGGGCCCTCACCCTTTCCACCCTTAGGAAAGGGCCAGAGGAGGCGCGTCTGGCTGCATAAACAATTTAATTCAAGCCAGATGTACTGTCAACAGTGTGTCAAGAATTGTGCTGACCACAGCACCACGAGGCACCTCGTGGCACCACAT